>JAQQSW010000304.1:20029-53770 GCA_028646575.1 Pseudocheirus occidentalis
AGTCAGGAAGGTCTAAGTTCAATTACTGCCTCAGACACTTAACGCTTATTTGCCTTGTGAATGTTGGCAATGCACTTAACCCCAACTGCCCCGCCCTCCCTCTGCAAAAAGAAAAAAATAAAAACAAAATCTCCTCAGACTTCCAAGTTTTTTTATTTTACCATTGAACACAATGGTGACTAGATCAGACATGTGCTATTTTAAAGTTATGTTAGCAGCCAGTCAGAGGATGGATTGTAGTGGGCAGAGAACTGAGGCAAGAGACCAATGAGGAGACTGCTCTACAACAGTCTATATGAGAGATGATAAGAACTTAAACTAGGATTGTGGATGTGTCAGGGGAGGGGAGGTGTAGTGAAAGTTAATGTAATAGAAACTGTAAATTTTGGCAGCATATTAGATAATATGGGGTGAGTGAGTAAGGAACAGAGGATGATACTGTGGTCATGGGCCTGAATGAATGGAGAATAGTGGTTTCTTTGACTGTTGTAACATGGAAGTTGGGAAGAGGTAGAGGTTTGGGGAGGAAGATAATGAATTCCATTTTGGATTGAAGTGATAGATGCCTTCATTCAATTCTAAATATCCAAATGGCATTTGGTGATTTGGAATTGGCACTCAGGAGAATAAACTAGAGTTGGATATATAATATTGAACCCACAGGAAATGAAGCTAGGGGGGAAAGATAAAAGAGCCCAAGACACTGCCTTGGGGAATATTGTCACACAGTAAAAGGGCATAACATGAAGAACCAGCATAGAAGACTACTTATATAGAATTGAGATAACTGAGAAGTTCAAATAATTGCTTTCCAATAAATAGCACGTTAAATATTAGTAAGGTTTAAATATGTTTTTTTTTCAAATTTGGTAAAACCTGTGCAGTGAGCTATATTTGGAGATTTTCATACCTCCAAATATGAACATACCTCCAATTTAACATACCTCTAAATATGTTCAATTAAATGAAGAGAGAAAATGATTTTCTTGGGTCATTCCATCTGTCTGTAGAGTCTTAGGTGACACTATGCCTTGGGTTACAGATATTAGCTTATGTTATTATTTTCTCCTGCGTGTTGGTTTCAGGATTTTAGGTACTGGTTTTGTTTTCTCTTTATATCAGGACCAAGCATAGTGCTTTCTACATGTGGTAGGAACTTTATAAATGCTTTCTGGAAGGAGTTGGATCAGAGTGTTATTACTATATTTTCAATTATTTTTGTGGAGAGATTTTATTTTATTTTTGTTTTTTGGAGGGGGTAAGGCAGGACAATTGGGGTTAATTGATTTGCCAAAGGTGACACAGTTATAAGTGTTAAGTGTCTGAGGCTGGATTTGAACTCAGGTCCTCCTGACTGAGAGGCCAGTGCTGTATTCACTGCTCCACCTAGCTGCCCCAAGAATCAGAGTATTATTGTGTCTTGTAGATCATAAAAGCTCAAGGAGTTAGTAAAAAGCCATATCAGAAAGTAAAAGGAATTTAAATTGGACCTTGAGGATTAATTAGGATTAAGATAAATAGAATTGAATTTCACAGTTGTTAGTGCCTCCTTCTCTTGCCTCAGAATTATTCTATATTTACTTTTTATTTTATTTGTGTGTTTTCCTTTAGAATCTTTCCTTGAAGACATGGAATGGTTTCATTTTTGTCCTTGTATCTTCAGGGTATAACATAGGTTACAATCAGTTTTGGAAAATTTCTTCTGACACTATTCTCTGAGACGGGTTGGAATGAAGAAATCTTCAAGTCAGGGGAGACTATTTTGTAATCCAGATTTAAGGTGAGATAGCTTTGGATAAAAGAAAAAAAGGAGTTGAAGTCTCCATTCCATTCGGTAAGGAAACCATTGTCAAGAATGACTCAGGAATTTGGATCTTTCATAACTGTAGTGGGAGTGTTTGGAGATCTTGATGGGACCTGATTTGGTGAGAAGGATGATGAGATTGCTTTTGGAAATGTTGAAGTGATGGTGGGACATCTAAATTGGGATATTTTTTAATAAGTTAATATATCTACCCCAAGAATTTTTATAGCAGCTCTTTCTGTGGTGACATAGTAGAAGTGGAACTAAAGCAGTTCCCATCCAACGGGAAATAGATGAACAAATATACTAATGTAACAGAATATTGTAAGAAATTTGTATATACTGGATCAGAATACAGGGAATAGCACCAGAAATACAAAGTATCCTGTTATGAACATTTTAAAAATGCAAGGGCTGCTCAGTTCAGTAGCCTAAGGGCCAGCCTTAGGCTGTATTCTCAGGAGGGGCTGAAGAGACCAGAGGCAAGAGAAGCTTTCAGCAGCTGCTCCATATATCCTGAAGGCAACGTGATTCCAGTACCATCTCCTTGTGCACAGGGAAAGTGGGCCAATGGAAGAGGGCCGAAACAATCATGTCAGCTGCTGTTATCAAGCAAGCAGTCTCATAGGAGACTTTTTTGTGAGCCTGCAACTGGGCTGTGACCCTCCGCACTTCCTTATCTCTTATGGGCACAGGGAGACCCCAACACAAGGAGGCCTGAGGCAATCCCTGATTTCCTGTGGGACAAAGGGGCTTTTGACTTGCATTGTCTTCTGCATAAAAAAATGGTTTTGAAAGACTTAAGTCTGATCAATTAGGATTCTAGAGGACCAGTGACAAAGAATGCCTCTTTTTGGCAGTGAGCTGATGGACTAGTATGCAGAATGAAATATGTTTTGCATGTGACCAATATGGGGATTTGTTTTGATTGACTATGCTTACTATAAGGGTTTTATTTTTTCTTTTTCTTTTTTTCAGTGAAAGTGGAGTAGACGAGAGAATTAAATGCTTGAAAATTGAAAAAAAAATACATATAAGTTGATACCATGTATAGAATCCCCGTTTGACTTTTCAAAATTTGTATAAGCTATAGCTTTTATGAATTGCTTCCATGATTGACAAAATTCATTTTTAATTAAAATTTTTTTTATTAATTTATAATTGTTGAGAGACAGCTACAACTGATTTTGGCCAGTAGGTGGGACAGGATTAATGTGGGTCTAATTCCATTATTAATGTGGAGAAAGGTATTTGTTTTAATTTCAATGCCTTTGTTTATATTTACTCAACGTTTTTGTATTTTTTAGGGCTTAATAACATAAACAGCCATAAAAGCTAGTCGACGTTATTGAAAATTGACTGGGGGAGAGGAGGAGTGGGAAGAGGAAGAGGAGTGGTATTTGACAAATAAAAATATCTCTTGAAGAGCATTGTTAGAATTATCAGCTATTTGAAATACTGTTATAACTGCCAAGCCCTTTCTAGGTTGTCTTTTGTCTCTCCCTAAATTAGCATCATTTTTGTAGAATTCATACTACAGGGAGTCATTTCACACTTTCATTTACACTTCTCCTGTCCATCCACACTTTTGGAAAGGGAAAGTACTGTGGCAGTTTTAAGGAGGAAAAAAATTCTGTAAGGATAGGGAAGTTCAGCTACAAACATGACAACTGGATTTTGAGGAAATAAACTGTATTCAAAAAAACTTATGAGTATGAATAATGTATCAGTTTATTTTTTAAGCAAATATTTTGAGTCTGTGACCCTTGCAAAAGTAGACTGTGAACCTATCTGAAGGCTCAAAGATAGGCTCTCAGAACAATTTAAATGTCTACAATGTAGAAAAGTGTGTTCATGAAAAGAATGCATGAAGAATTATTTATTGAGCATTGATGTGTGTGTAAAGCACTATGCTAAGCACTGTGTATATAAATAGAAAATCAAGACAGTCTACACACTCAAAGAGTGCACATTCTAATTACCTGGAGCTGGTTCATATTTCAGCTTTTAGTTTTAAGATGGAAGGGCCCTGTGGTTCTTAGGTTGAAGAAAGGAACACATCTCCTAAAATGTTATTTCCATTGCTAAAACTGTCTGTTTCTGATGTAGGAATATCTGAAAGTACCAAAGGCTTTAGTGGTGAGGGTTTTCTTTTCTGAATTTTCAGTGGCTATGACTGCTGATGTTGGAAACAGGCTCTGGCACCTGCAGAGGCAGGTGACAGGTCTTGTCTCCACACGGGTTGTTTTCCTAGAAGATGGGCTTGGTCTAGGGTTAGTGATCTGGTAGAGCTGGGGCAGTGCTATTCCTTAGGGTCTTACTCTTATCTTGTAGGTGGCATTTGGTTGGTATGAGGCCATTTCTTTCCCACTAAAGGGGTTTCTCGTAATTTTGGATGTGGAGGCTGGATTGAAAGCAGGAAAAGTTGTCTAGATGGTATTGCAGTTTGCTAAGATTTTGGCTTATGGGTCCTGGGCAGTTTTTATTATCTTGTATACATTTTTTGGATCAGTTATAGACACATTCATAGATAATAATTCATTGGCTGGAAAACCTGATTACTACATATAAGTAGATGGGGCACTTTCAAGTATAGCAAAACCATTTAAACATGTAATCATTTGTTTCCCCCAAAACTATTTAGAACAAAGTTGATCTTTAGAAGTACCATCAAGGTAATGAGTTTACAAACGTTTTCACAATACTTTCTCTTCTCTCTCTGGGTTTTTGTGATAGTACGCTGTATGCAGAATGTCTTACTGCTGCTGTCTAACCTGCCGGCTTGTCCATGTCATATCCCCTAACTTGGGATGCTTCCACAATTCTGTCATAGGAGATTTGCTCTTACAAAATTTCCAGGGATGTCTTAATTGACAAAGCTAATGATTTTTTCTCAATCTTCATCTTTCTTGAACCCTCTCCAACTTTGAACATTGGTGATCACCTCTTTTCCTGTATTCTACTCTCTAGATTTTTGTGACATTGTTTTCTCCTGGTTCTCCTTCTCCCTGTCTGGCTGTTTGTTCTCTTTCACTAGGTCATATCTTCTAGCTGAAGGTGTTTCTCAAAGCTCTGACCCGTCATTTTTTTCTCTCTATTTTACATCGTTTGCTGATCTCGTTAGCTCTCATCTATTCAATTATCATGTCTCTGCAGAAGGATTTCAGATATGTATATATACATATATATGTATATATACATATATATACATACATATATATATATATATATATATATATATATATATATGTTTGCATGTATATATATGTATAACCCTAACCCCTTTTCTTACCTTAGTCTGTTGCCAACTATCTTTTGGAGATTTCAAAATGGATGTCCTACAAACACTTCAAATCTTATATGTTCAAAATGGAGCTTATTATCTTTCTTGTCAAGTTCTCCATTCTTCCCAGATTCCCTCTACACTCTGCCTTGGCTTACAACCTCAGTTTTCATCCTTCGCTACTCACTCATACTTAATACACAGTGTAATTTTTGGTCATGCTTTGCTGTTCTAACTTCATAGTGTCTATTAAAGGTATCCCCCTTTCCCAACTTAATTGACACAACCCTAGGGCCTCATGGCCTTATCATTTCATAACTGGACCGCTACAATAGACTTCTGATCGGTATCCCCCCTGAAGACCTTTCCTGTTCCAGTCTATCCTCTACTCGAGTGACCATATATGATCATCCTTAATATCAGATCTGAACACCAGTGGCTGACTTTTACCTCCAGGATCAAAAATAGTATCTTTCATTTAGATTTTAAAGCCTTTACACCTTGGCCACTTTTCAGAAACACCTGACATCCCTCACTTCATTCCAGTGTTTTCACTGACTGCCCCCTATGACTGAAAATGTTTTTGCTTCTCACCTTTCTTTCTTAGCTTCCCTGGTTTCCTTCATGACTGAGCTCATATATTTCCTTCTACAGAATGCATTTCCCTCTGAAATTTCCTCTCATTTATATTGTTGGAATCTTACATGTACACAGCTGTTGCATATTGTCTCCCTCTTTACAATGTGAGCTCCTTAAGGGCAAGGACCATGATATTGGATTTCCACACTAGGAATTTGGATAGTAACAGGAGCACTGTAAATGCTTTATAAATGCTTGTTGACCGACTGTATAGTCTTTTCAAAAACTCATGAGCTCAAAGGCTAAAGCTCTGAGCTCTATATAAACAACTGCTAGACCTGTATGCCCATGTACCATCTCTTCCATGAATCTCAGTCCTGTGTTACCTGTTTTCTTTTGGACATTTCAAACTAGTTAATGAAGATAATCTAAAAGACCCCTACCTGAAGTGATTTTATTTTCCCTGAAACTCTTCCCTTTTACAGCTTTCCCTGCTTTTTAAAGTAATTTTTTCTTTCATTAAATATTTTCCTTAATTACAAGTAAAAGTTTAAAAACATATTGTTTCCACCAATTACATATAAAAACAATAACGTTTCAAAAATAATTTCAAGTTCCAAATTCTATTTCTCTCCCCCTCCCCTCTACCCTTCCTGAGATGGTCATCTGATATAGCATATGCTTGTGCAATCATGTAAAACATTTACATATTAGTCATTTTGTTCAGCAAGACTTGGACAGAAAAAAGAGAAAAATAGCATTCTTCAGTCTGTATTTAGACAAAATCAGCTTTTTCTCTGGAGGTGGATAGCATTTTCCTTTTTTTTTGGGAGGGGGGAAGGCAGGATTAAGTAACTTGGTGTTAATTGCGGTTAAGTGACTTGTCTAAGGTCACATGGCTAGTAAGTGTCAAGTGTCTGAGGCTTGATTTGAATTCAGGTCTTCCTGACACCCAGGCTGGTGCTCTATTCACTGCACCACCTAGCCACCCTTGGATACCATTTTTAATCATGAGTCTTTTCCAGTTGTCTTGGATCATCATATTGCTGAGAATAGCTAAGTCATTCACAGTTTTTCAATGTACAGTATTGCTGTTATGGCACACATTGTTATCCTGGTATTACTGGATCAAAGGGCATGCAAAGTTCTCTAGATTGCCACAAGTCCACCAACAGTGTATTAGTGTCCCAGTTTTCCCAAATTCCCTCTAAAATTGTAGCGCCAGTGTAGTATTCACAGCAATGATGGTGACTGCAAATGTGCCAGCATAGTTTCAGGTCACAAAATATAAGAGATTCTCTATACAGAAGACAAAAGCAAAACATTTATTCAGACCCCAGAAAACCAAATCCCAACACCAGAAAGTCAAATACATCATAGTAACAAAGAAGAGCCACACCATCCTTTAGCATTCCCCCCAAAAAACGCTCAGAAGCCTAGCTGTCACAGTAGGGGAAAAAGAAACACTCACAAGGCTAGCTGTCTCCTTGCCTGTGTCCTCTCCTCCCTCCAGCTCTAACTGCTTTGACTCACCCCTTCCTGTGGGCTCTGCTCCACCCTTCAGCAAACTCCTCCCACCACAGGCTCCATGTAATTACATTTGGTCTTTTAGAGGTCAGGGAAGATCTTCAAATATTTTTGGACTTATTAAGGTATAAGGGAAGATCTACAAAGTTCCATTACTATTACAAACATTTATCTATTTTTTTATCATATTAATCAATGTATGAGGTGGTACATCACTTCCTCGCCCCCTCCCCCACCATGGTGGTGTACAATCACGTATAGGATCTGCAAGCTCTTTCACATTGTATAACAGTCTGGTTGTATAGAAGCGTTGTAACCAGGGGAGTGAACAGTGGGAAAAAAGAAACAAAAGCAAATATGGAAAATAACAATAGCATGTGTTGCTTAATTCTTCAATTAAACTCTGGTCTTTCTAGATCTTTCTCTGAGTGTAGATATCTCCCCCTATCCTGAGATTTGTAGATTTGCCTTTTAACTGTGTGTTGCTGAGAAGAGTACAGTTTATCAAGGTTGGTCGCCACACATATGACATATCAGTGACTGTGTTCAAGTTTTTTCCTGGTTCTGCTCTTTTCACTTAGCATCAATTCGTATAAGACTCTCCAGGTAAATATGAAATCCATCTCCTTCCCATTTCTTATAACACATTAGTATTCCATTACATTCATATACCACAACTTGTTCAGCCATTCCCCAATGGATGGGCATCCCCTAAGTTTCCAGTTTTTTGCCACCGCAAAGAGAGCTGCAATAAATTATTTCTAATACTATCATTGTGTTCTCTTGAAGGATGTTTTCCAAGTTCTTTTTCTGGTCATGGGTTTCAGGTAGACCAAAAATTTTCAAATTGTCTCTTCTGGATCTATTTTCCATGTCAGCGGTTTTTTCAAGGAGATATTTGACATTGCTTTCTATTTTTTCATTGTTTTTTTTTGTAACAGTTTAATAGTATCTTGGTTTCTCATAAAGTCATTAGATTCCACTTGCTCCACTCTAATTCTGAAGGAATTATTCTCTTCAGAATGCTTTTGAGACTCTTTCTCCATCTGGCAAATTCGACTTTTTAGGTCATTCTTCTCTTCATTGGCTTTCTGGGCCTCCTTTGCCATGTGAGCTAATTTGCCCTTTAAGGTATTCTTTTCTTCATTCAGGTTGCTGACTTTCTTTTCATGACTTTCTCACATCATTCTCATTTCTCTTTCCAATTTTTCCTCCACTTCTCTTATTTGGTTTTCAAACTCCTTTTTCAGTTTATGTATAGATAGTAGGCATTCTTCCAGTGTCTTGGAAGCATTTGGTGAGAGAGTTCTGACTGAGTCGTTCTTCCTCCTGCTCCATGCTTTGGTCTTTTTTGTCCTACAAAAGGATTCTAGAGTTTTACTGCTGTTCCTAGCCTGCTTCCTTTTTCTAATGTTGGCCAGTCTATTAATTGCTTGTTTTTTTATCTCTGTGAAACTCTTCTTCCTGGAGGGGGAAAGCTCTGTCCCAAATCGCTGGGGCCCCCACAGCTGCTGGAGCTATTAGTGGGATGCTGCAGCCCGCCCCCCCAGCTTTGGCTCACTGAAAGCGCACCCCAAGACCACCACTCAAGACCACGATCCAGATCCAGGCCGCTCAACGAAAGAGCTCTTGGCCCCGGTGGATCACGTCAGTCCCCCTGCTACCTGCAGGTCGAGGGCTCTGAAGCAGCCCAGTGGAAGCCGCTGCTGCTCAGTTCCTGCTGCTCCAGCTGCCTCCCGCTGCCTCCTTGCCCTGGGAGCAGTTTGGCCGGACAGGCTCTTTTCCTCCCGTGTTAGCAAAATCCACTGACCTTTCTCTTAGCCTTTTTGTCTTCTGGCCTGATAAATGTGGTAACTGTGCCTCCAGTGCAGCCAATCTGCTCTCCTATATATGCGGCTCCCCGCCCAATGCCCCAGGGCCTGAGCCGGCCGGGTTTCAGCTGCTGCTCCCAGATTGCTGAGTAGAACCCCACCTGCTGAGCTGCCTGTAGCAACAGATACGCTTTCTGTATTTTGGAGAGTTTTGGAGTTAGAAAATCTATTTAGAGTCCCATCTTATGAGTTTTTTAGCGTGCTTGTGTGGGAGCTGTGGTGCTTTGCTGCTTCTACACCGCCATCTTGACTCCGCCCCTGAATCCTGAAATCTTAAAAATTGTTTACTAGTCAAGAGGATTTGTTAAATTTTGAGATGTCTTTATCTTTTTCAAAGCAATAACATACAATGTATTAATGGCACAGCATCCAAATTCCTAAAGGAAAGGTTAAATTACAAGAGGAACTAGTAAACACCCAACTTTTCCCTCTTAGAAGTAAATAAATCCAACAATAAAATAAATTTTAAAAAGAAGAAAATTAATAAAATATTAGAAAAGTTAGATATGGCTGGAGAAAACTGAAAACAAACATAAAAACATACACCTTTTTCTTAGCTATACTTTCATCTAAACGGATTATGTTTTAGGACATTAAAAAGTCACAATAAAATGCAGAAAAGCAAAAGTATTAACTGTACCCTTTTAATATTATAACAAAATAAATATTACACTTAATAAAGGATTGTAGAAGCAGAGATTATAATTTAGTGTCAAGAGGTGAGGGAAGCCAGGTGACTAGAAAATCAGCTGGAGTAAGGAGGACCCAAGTTCAAATCCAGTCTCAGACACTTGACATTTACTAGCTATGTTACCCTGGGCAAATCAGTTGTCCCTGATTGCCTTGCCAAAAATAAAGGGTTAATTGGAAACTAAATAAAATAATCCTAAAGAATAAGTGGTTCAAATAACAAATCATAGAAACAATCAATAATTTCATTAAAGAGAATGATAATTATACAACACTCTAAAATTTATGGGATTTGGACAAAGAACTTACAGGAAAACATATTTCTCTGAATGTATATATCAATAAGAATGACAAAGAGCAGATCAATGAATTGCGTATGCAAATAATAACCTAGGAAAAAACAAATTAAGAATCTAAAATAAAATACAAAAATGGGAATCCTGAACATCAAAGGAGAGATGAAGAAAACCGAAAGTAAGAAAATCACTGAACTAATAAATAAAACTAGGAGCTGACTTTATGAAAAAATAAAACAAATGACTTACTGGTTAATTTGACCTTAAAAAAGAAAATCAAATTACAAGTATAAAAAATGCAACCCAAGGGTGTGTGTTCAGTCATTTTCCAGTCATGTCCATCTCTTCATGACCCCTATTTGAGTTTTCTTTGAAAAGATAGTGGAGTGGTTTGCATTTCCCCCTCTAGCTCATTTTACAGTGAGGAAACAGAGGCAAATAGGGGCTCTAATCTGCACAGCGTCAGTGTAATGATGTGCATGAGCAGCTTTCCAGAAGAATGCTACTGTGAACAGCTTTTAAGGTTCTGATTACACAGTGCAGTGAACACTCTACATTCTCAGAAAAGCAAGGTATTTAAAATATTACAACTTATCACAGAAAATCAAACCACGGTATTCTCAACAGCGTATTATTAAAATGGCCACATAATTTTCACCAAAGCGGTCACAATATTTAGAACAAAGGACAATCATTTTTTGTCCCTAAGGAGGTGTGCCTCCTTACTCAGTCACTCAGTCATCTCAGAGTACAATAGTCAAGTCTTCCACTTATGGGGCAACTAGGTTAACTCAATCACTTATTTAGCAATCAGTTATTAAGTATGTTAATTACTAAATACAATCATTAGAAAATACAAATTCCCCACCCCTAGGTCACTAGAAAACAGAGTTATCATCACAGCATTCAATACTAAAGGAGAGGTCTTTTCTTCATCTTGACATGGGTCCACTTCTCAGATTCCCTGGATCCACTTCCATGGTCCTGGATTCTACCTGGATTCACCAAACTTGATTCACCTAGATTCAATGGCAGACAGCACCCAGTTTCTTTTCTCGCTCTCTGGGTAGGTCCTGTTCCACAATGGAGTTCACAGGGTCTAGTCCATATACCAAGAATTCAAGGCTGGACCAAGCCACAAAGTATTAGTATCCTGGTCATGCTTCCTCAGTCTTCTCCTGGGCTCCTCTGTGACATGGGTTCCTGGGTTCCTGGCCTCTTAGGCTCCTGTTCAGAAGAAGTTTCACTACCACAAGTTCTCAGGAAATTCTCACTATGCCAATCTGGGGCTTTTCTTACATGCACACAGAATTAGGTACTTCCTGTTACATCAGCAACTTCTTCCCAAGGTGTTAACTACTTCTGTGTTAATCAAATAGATTAAACAAGGTGTCAACCTGAAACAAGGTGCTAAGTACCGCTTAATTGCCAATACAAAAAGGAATTTCAAATCTCATTACTGTTACTGTCACATAGATTCTAAGTGTCCAAAAAACAAATCTGAACTAAGGAAAGTAACTCTTCCTGACTTCCAGCCCTGCACTGTATCCACTGCCCTACTTAACTGCCTATGGATGAATATTTACAAAACATAAACTGCCCACATTAACAGGAAAAAAATCCTTAAATAACCCTATCTTAGAAAAAGAAATTTAACAAGTCATAAATGAGTTCCATAAGAAAAAAATTTCCAGGACCAGATGGACTCACATCTACCAAACATTTAAAGAACAAGAAATACCAATACTACATAAACTACTTGGAAAAACAGGCAAAGAAGGAGTCCTACCAAATCTATTTATGACACAAATATAGTGCTGATTTCTAAACCATCAAGAGCAAAAATGAAGAAAGAAAACTATGGGCTAATTTCCTTAAAGAATACAAAATTTTTTAATAACATACTAATAAGGAGATTACAGCAGTATGCCACAAATACATGTCACAAACGTTATGACCAGGTAGGATTTATACTAAGAACATAACACTGGTTCAATATTAGGAAAAATATCAGCATCACTTGACATATGAATGACAAAAACAACAAAAACCACATGATTATCCCAACAGATACAGAAAAGGCTTCTGACAAAATACAATGCCCATTCCTAATAAAATACTATAGAGCACAGTAATAAACAGAGGTTTCCTTAAAATAAGTAGTATCTATCTAAAACTGTCCCCAATCATTATCTGTAATGAGGATATGCTAAGAAGTCTTTACAGTAAGATGAGGGGTGAAGCAAGGATACTCATTATCACCACTATTATTAAATACTGTACTAGAAATTCTAGTTATAGCAATAAGACAAGAAAAAGAAACTGAACAAATAAAAAGAGCAACATGTAGCAATGGAGGCCAGTCCGGGCCAGTCGAGAGCCTGCCGCACACAGTGGGCAGCCCTGCAGGAAACACTCGTTACCACTCCTTCCACTTCGTACTATCATGGAACAACCACAGAATCCTGACTGAGCAACCACTACAGGCATCAAAGGGAAAACCTTTGGCAGGTGAGGCTGGACAACAAGGTGTTGGATTGCTTCCAAAGGTCAACGGGCATGACACATCTTGGACTGTCCAGGCCTGAAGGGTATCAGACAGGATGAGCCAGGTTGGAGGATTTCACAAAAATCCTTCCCCTTCTCTGTATTCGATAAGAATCAAGAGGGACCAAGACTGCTGAGATTCTGTGCTTTCTGTAAATGACTGGGCTCACCTGGACACACATTACTTCCTTGGTTCTAATTCCTATCTCCTACTTTCACTTCCTGATGATCTTGCTGTAGAAGTAGGCATTCCCTCCCGCCACGCTCAGACAAAATGATAATAGACATCAAGTCTAAAGGTCCTTTTTCCAACTCTCAGTGCAACTGGATTGCAACGACCCTGTGCTAGTCTCCCTGTACACTGAGTATGGACGACATAAACGTCTTGGCTTTTTGTTTCCTTGTTTCTGATACTATTCTCTTAGAGAATTCAGAAATGAATTTCAACGTATGAATGCAATATGCATGGCAATCAGTTGTGTTTGGCATCGACATGCCAGATCTATCCCATGATCATGGCATTATGCCTAATTTTTTCACTTATGATTTTGGAAAGCATCATGTCAGAAATCCTGGGAATGGGAGAGAATGATTCCTGGAGGGAAATTCCTTTCTAGGTGGTGAGCTCCTCTTTGCATCTGAAGGCTGTGATGATAACATCGTAATTCACCTTTCTCCTAAATGTACAAAGGGTATGCTCCTTATTTGCATGGCCAGTTAGTCTGCTACCCCCAGCACTCGGCAATCTTTCCTCCTTTCAGGTGAGTGAAATTTACCACCACCACAGAATCAAAACCGAGGTCCCTACTATCTACAGCTCTCCTTCACCTGCCTGCATCCAATATGGATCACTGCCCTTCTGTCCTCACTTCACAATCTTACACTCCTCCCCAACTCCTGCCATCATATAATGGGATTTCTACAGACACATAGATACACAAACACAGAGAAAGAAGCCCTACCCCACACACCGACCTGCTCCCATGACTCCCCCTCCTCCAGACTCTCAGTCAGAACCTTGCTTCATAGTTGACACAAAAAAAGAGAGTCCATTTACCGTGTGCTCCACCCTCGCCTTTCTTTTCCACTACCTATCACCTTGATGGCTTCAGCTGTGATCGCCTCCTTCACGCCTATCTTGTATGAAGAGTCCTACTCCTCACCGGATAACCTTCTGCTTCCCCTCCACCTGACATTCCATCCCAGCTCCTCCAATAGATTGCTCCCTCTCTTTCACTTACCTTCATTCTCTCTCTGTCTGCTCGTCCCTTTCCTAATGTGCCATGTATGAAGTGAAGTCAGGTATGAAATCCTCCAAGGGCAATATGAATTCAGACTAAATCACCCCCATTCCAAAGGCCAGTGACATCCTCATCTCTACCAAAGATCATCTGATACCAGATTAGACTCAATACCCGTGCAGGTGATATGGAGCTGATGAATGTCTACACTGTACCTCTTGCCCATCTATGAGAAGAAACCTTGGAAGAATAAAACAAGGAAAGTGACTGATCATTTCAATGTATTTCTTTATTTCGAGGGAAAATTGTACAACATTGTCACGTTGATGAAAACTTTGCCAGTATGAAAATACACATGCACATAAATACTTGTGTAGGTGCCCAAGGCTTCAAAACAAACTTTAAATCTCCCCTCTTTTGATTACTTAGTAACTATTACTCAGACTATTCATAGTCAGATAGTAAGTGCTGCTATTGCTGTAGTCGTTATTCTTGGTGGTCAATCTGGGATTCTCCTCTGGCACTTTTCACTCCAATTCTACTGCACATTCTACTGGCCCACATATTCAATTCTCCTCCAACAAAGAAGGAAGCAATTCATTCTGAATAAAATACTCTGCCTCTCTCTCTGACACTTTTTTCCATCTCTGTTTCTGTCTCTGTCACTGTCTCTCTCTTTCTGTCGCTGTCTTTCTGCCTCTGTGTCTGCCTCTACCTGGGTGTCTGTCTCACGCTGTCTCTCTAGCTCTCTAAGGAGTTGCTAAATGTTCCTAGTGTGCATAAAGCAGATGAGGGTGACAAGCTGGGAATTTGGGATTGGATTAAGTTAGCGTTCAATCCTCCCACCAGCTTGTGGTGGAGAATAGGAATGTGTCTCCCCTAGCATAGTATCTGGAGGGACCCCGCGAACCTCTCCAGGCTCTAGGCATGGCCAGTACTGAATTCCACGTGTTTCCAGTGGGCTTGGGCAACAAGGGCAAAAGGGAAAGATTCTCTAATTAACATTCTGAAACCATATGTCGAAAAATATATATTTGTCGAAATATGTACATTAGTTACTTTGCTCTGAGCCTTATAAATATTAAGACCCCTTACAGAAATGTGATTTGCTACTTTTATTGTTAATGGTTGAATTCCAGTATAGACAAGTTAGCTTTGTGTAAAGAAACTTTCCCTGTATACCTTTCCTTCTAAACATTACTAGTCACCTCAAAAGATTAATGTGAATGGCTCATCACACTTGGCTCCATTAATTGGAAAAAACTTCAAAATGTGTGGTGAGATTGTAGTTACTTGTATGTTTTACAGTTCATAGCATTTCTTGTACCCCTTTGTATTAGATGATGTCCATGAGAGTGTTTATATCTGTGTGATTTTAAAAAACCTGGCATCTCTTAGTTCATTACGTACAGAAATAGTTGATGATAATCTGGTTTACTATTCTAGCTTTATGATTCACAGGGTACAGGATGCTTCTATTCCAAATAAAACATTGTAGATGAAGTTAGCCAGCACTGCTTTTAGCTGTGTTCTGGCAAGTCATGATAGCAACTTTTCTTTCTCACTTTGTTTGTGACTGACAAAATTTACCTTGCCCTTCATCAGTTTCTTTTGTTGTTTTGTGGTTATTTATGTATCTCAAGATAATGAGAACTGTGATACAGTTAACATAGTTTTAAGGCTGACTCTGCCCTAGGACTTCTTTCTTGGAAGTTTCCCTTTTCAGTTTGATACAAAGAATTATTTTTATGGAATAGTAATTAAAACAATTTTTTTTGGAAATCTGAGGAGATGTTCTTTTAATTTTTTTTTCTTTTTGGAGAGGGAGGGAGGGACAGTTGGGGTTAAGTTCTTTGCCAAAATTCACACGGCTAGTAAATGTTAAGTGTCTGAGTCAGTATTTGAAGTTAGATCTTCCTGAATCCAGGGCCAGTGCTCAAGGAGTGCTTCCCCTTGAAGAGATGTTATAAAACAAAATTTATACTGGATGAAAACTTTCATCTGCTTCTTACCTCGCCTCTAGTATTCTTTTTCATATCCAAATTTGTTTTCTTTTCACTGTACCACATACACCGAATTTCCATATATTGCCTTAACTTGTGTTAGGGAATCAAGCCCTAACACTTTTAAAAATTTCACATGTCAAGTATATGTGATTTTGTATGATGGGAACTCTGTCTGCTTTTTCAGAGTCTAACTTGTCTCTTAGAGTTTGAGACAAAGAACTGTGACTCAGGGAGGTGCACATGTTTGCCCATAGCTACATAAGCATTTCTCAATATGTAGAAGTTAAATGACAGATGACTTGCCTGGGGTCAGTTAACTTTTTAGTCTATAGAGATTAAATGATTAGCCTGTAACCACACAGTGAATTTTTGGTCAACAAGCTGCCAAATTTTGTCCTATTTGTTGCTCATTTTTCCAGTCTTCTGAAAAATCTTTGTGGTCCAGAATTATGTAGTATGTTGTTCCTCTGGTTCCAGCTCAAACTATCCGACATTAATACCCAATGTAAATAATCTAAAGAGGAATTTACTTTAAGCTACATTAGTTTATTACCACCATTGAGTTCTATTTCTGTGCCTTATGACTAAGAGTTGACCTTGGAATCAGTTGGGACAATATTCCACGGTACAGATTACTTATTAACTTGAATGTGTCTAATACTACTGTCCCTTACTACTGTTAGAGTGTTTTTTGTACTAAATGTTTAGATCATGTCGTTAATGTGCTCAAATTTTATAGGTGATTTTATATAAATTTTCAAGTTTCAAAGGGTAAATAAGCTCATCAGTTTTTACTTCCAGTTCTACTGCCTAATTTGCTCCCTTCAGATTTCTTTTGTTGCTTTTTAGTTTTCTGTTTTTTCTCATGCTTTCCTGACTCATTTTCTAAAACAACCGCTTGCCAAGCTGGCTTTTTATTCAGAGCTAAACTAAATCCTTTCACGAGGATTATGAGTAAATGTAGAAAATATTGTTAACTGTTGTAACTACAGAAAGAATAGATGAAAACAAACAGTGGGACCTGTGTATCATTATCCACCATGTTGCTTCAGTTGCCACTCCTAAAGGATGTGGACCATTTCTATGTGTTTGTTTTTTTAAGATCAATACCTTGCGGTCTTTGAGGGGCAGGGGAATGGGAAAGAGGCAGCTTTTATAAATATTTTATTTATTTCTGGGTAACATGTTGATTACTCATGTAGCCAATTGCAGATGAATTAGGCATACTGTTGTTTACATTATAAATGAACTGTTCTAGATTAAGGAATAATATGAAGAATTCTTTGTATATTTAAGGTCCTCAGACCCACTTCATGAATTTTATTTTACTTTCTTTTATTTTTAATATACTTTTTGTTTTCTTGTTTACATCATTAATTTCCATGAGATTTTTGAGTTACAAATTTCCTCCCCATCTTTTCCCGTACGCCCAATGGCAAAACAGCGATCCCACTGGAAAGCACCTCCCCTGATCTGCTCTTTTATGCCCTCCTCCAACACCCCTCTAACCTTCTGGTAGGGCAGGGAGTGTCTCCCTACCGCAGTCCATATATATCTTAATTTCTAGTTGCATGTATTGCAGAGTTTTATCTTGTAGATTCTTTTGGTTCCTCCCTTGTCACCCACTCCCACTGGAAGGACAAGCAATTCAATACAGGCTTTTGCATGGACATGGACAGGACATCTTCACAGTAGATACATTGTGACAGTCTGATCATATCAGACTCCTTTTTATCCTGCCCCCCTTGTTCTGTTCTCTCCCCTGTCTCTGTCCCTTAACTGAAGTGTGTACTTCCAGCAACCCTCCCCCAGACTCTGACTTCGCCTCCATCATTACACCTCCCATCCCCATTCCCCCTACTCTCCTGTGTGGCATGATACCCATTTTAGAGTTTGTATCATTCCTTCCCTAAGCCGAATTCAATGAGAGTAAATTTAAGTAAGGTTGTAGCAGTTATCCTTTGCCTCTTCTATGTGGGAGGATTAACCCCATTTTTTCTCTCCCTGTCTCTTCTCATTCAGGTTCACTCCCACCTCAGAATTTCACCTTTTAAAGTATCATCCCTTCATTTTCAATTAATCCTATACCCCCTATGTACACATATACACACATGCTCAGATATGTATTCATACTCATATATACACTCCTATATAGACATATATGTAAGTGTATATATATATATATATATATATATATATATATATATATATATATATACACATTTGTATTCCCTTCATCTATCCTCATACTAATAAAAGTTAGATAAGTTACTATTATTGTTCTTCCATAGTGGGAAGTAAATAGTTCAACTTTGATAAGTTCCTTATGATTTCTTTCCCGTATTTACCTTCTCATGCTTCTTGTGCTCGATTGTCAAATGTTCTGTTCAGTTCTGGTTTTTTCAACAAGAATGCTTGAAAGTCCTCCACCTCATTGAATGACCACATATTCCCCTGGAACATTATACTCAATTTTGGTGGGTAGGTGATTCTTGGTTTTAATCCCAGATCCCTTGATCTCCAGAATATCATATTCCAGGCCCTTCAATCCCTCAGTATGGAACCTGCCAGATCCTGGGTTACCCTAATTGTGTTTCCACAGCATTCAAATTGTTTTCTCTTGGCAGCCTGTAATATTTTCTCATTAAATTGGAGACTCTGAAATCTGGCAGTAACATTTCTAGGAGTTTTCTTTGAGGATCTTTTTCAAGAGGTGATCAGTAAATTCTTTCAAATTCTGTTTTGTCTTCTGAATCTAAAGCATCAGGGCAATTTTCCTTAATAATTTGTGGAAGGATGCTTTCCAAGTTCTTTTCTTTTATCATGGCTTTCATGTAGACCAACAATTTTCAAATTGTCTTTCCTGGATCTATTTTAATCTCTGTGGTTTTTTCAAGGAGTTGTTTCACATTGCTTTGTATTTTTTCAATTGTTTGTAAGTATTTAATTGTATCTTGGTTTCTAATAATGTCATTAGCTTCCACTTTGTCCCCTCTAATTCTGAAGGAATTATTCTCTTCAGAATGCTTTTGAGATTCTTTATTCCATATCACAAATTCAACTTTTTAAGGCATTCATCTCCTCATTGGCTTTCTGGGCATCTTTTGCTATTTGAGTTAATCTATTTTTTAAAGTATTCTTTTCTTCAGTCAGATTGTTGACTCTCTTTTCCTGATTTCCTCGCATCACCCTCATTTCTCTTACCAGTTTTTCCTCCACTTCTCTTATTTGTTTTTTAAAGTTCTTTTTCAGTTGATCTATAGCTTGTAGGCAATCTTCATGTTTCTTGGAAGCATTTTGTGTGGGAATTCTGATTGTGTTGTCTTCCTCCAATTCCATGCTTTTATACTTTTGGTGTGCAAAAAAGAATAATAGAGGTTTATTGCTGTTCTCATTTTGCTTCCTTTTCCTCATGTTGGCCAGTCAATTAATTGCTTGATTTATTTTAGCTCTATGGAACTCTACTTCCAGGGTCGAAATCTCTGTCCCAAATTTCTGGAGTTTTCACAACTGCTTGAGCTATTAGGGGCATGCTGCAATCCGCACCAGCTTTGGCTTGCTGAAAGTGCACCCCAGGACCACCACCCAAGACCATCATCTGCATCCAGGCTCCGCAATGCAAGAGCCCTTGGCCCGGATCAATCGTCTTGGTCCGCCTGCAATTAGCAGGCCAGCAGGTCTGAAGCAGACAAGTCTGCACTGTTGATGGTTGTAGCAGATCCCACCACTTCCCACTGCTTCCTTTCCCTGGAAGAGGTTTGGCAGACTGCATAATCTCCCCAAAATTTAGCTTGAAATGTTGAATTCCGCTGACCTTTCTCTAATCCTTATTTTTCCTAGATTGATAGACATGGAGATTGCTCCATATGCTCCAGATCTGCTCTCCAGTAGATTCAAGATGCACCTTTGCTACTCGCAACTACCATGGGGGCTTGTAGTGGTTTCAGTTTTGAGCTAGGCTGCCCTTTGCTCCCAGCCTACCACAATGAGCCCCTCCTGCTGAGCTGCCTTTAATGAGAGACGTGTTTTCTGTATTTTTGTGAGTTTGGGAGCCCTACAATTTGTTAGAGTTATATTTTTGGGTGTTTAGTGTGGCTGTATGGGAGCTGAGAAACTTTGCTGCTTCTACGCTGCCATCTTGGCTCTGCCCCACACTTCATGAATTTTTAAAGCATTTATACTCTCTGCCCTATACGTATTAGAATCTGAAGCTCAAATGTTGTTTCAAATTTGTTCTTAGCTCTCATACACCAGTTTTCATATATTGGGTCTTCATAGGTCTTACATTCTCTAAAAATTAAATAATGAGTTAGGTACAATATTATACTTAAAACAAATATCCTAAGACAACAGGGCTGTGCAATATGTACAGTGCTTTCTTTTTTCAAATCTTGTGAAAAACGTTAAAATCCTGACTGATAGAATTAAAGCTTATATTAGTTGTCAGGAAAAAAGATTAGGTTGACTTTTAGTTTTATTTATATGGTGCCAGTTTGTTAAAATTTAAAAAGTGTAAAATGATTTAAGGAATTTGTACATTCTCCCATAGTAAAACCGTTCACTTTGTTATGTTATACGCAGAACTGTGTTACAGTTATTCTTCAAAAATTCTTTCAAGTAATATTCAAATAAAGACCCAAAGTCAGTGTTTTATCAGACTGTAGCAACATTCTAATGTTTGTGTAAAATCACTGCCTTTTACTCTTTCTGGGAGTAGTTTCTATTGAATAGGAATTAACCATTTACAAGAAGCACACAAGGGATTTTCTTTTTGTCAGTTGTTAGAACTTCCAGGAAAGACAATGTCCATATGTTCTCCTATTTTGGATCTGGTTTACTCGATGCCAGATTTAAAAAGCCTTTATTTCAAAAGCTATATGAATCTGCAGCTGTACATTATATGGTAGGTTAAAGCTGTTTTTCTTTTGTAAGGAAATGTTGGAAAATATGTTTTTTTTTCTCATAGATGAGTGATCGTGGAGGTCGTGTTCCTTTGAGGAAAATTGATAGACTCTTCAACTACATGTATTCAGCTGCACCCTGACCTCATGTTGAGACGTCTCGAGCTGTACCCCTGGTAGTTAATCTTGTAATAATGAAATATGTTCTAGTGATGTTCCTTTCTACCCAAGGTAAAAAGAGGTGGGTTACCGGAGGCAGCCTTTTAAAAACTATTCAGTATGGCCACAAGATGGGGTTCTACACAAGGAATAAGGAAAGTTTATTGTGAAAAAAACAGTGCCTGCTTAAAAAAATCTTTCAGAGTTTATGTATTGAGAAAAATAATATTAATAAACTGATTCTGTTACTTAATCTCAAACTAAATCCTTAGATTTTCAAAGCCAAAAAGTGGTAAATCACATTCTAGTGTATTTTTACATGTGATATGAGAATAAATAAATGCTTGTTGAATTGAATTAAGTAAAGTTCCCCTCTGATGCCTCATCATAGTATGGAAGTGATTCTGGATACTTGAAGGTTATGCTGCCAGAGTACAAACATTAGAAGTTTAAACCAGTCTAGAAAATCTTCAATATGTTAGTCACAGAGCCATAGAATTTGAGAGTTGGAAAGGACCTTAATAGCCATCTCACCCTAACTGTACCCTAAAGGAATGTGTACTGTAATATACTTAATAGCTGGTTATCCAACCTATGCTGGAAGATTACTAATTAAGGGTAACCTGCCACTTCTCCAGACAGCCCATTGCACTTTTGGATATCTCTCCTTGTTAGGAGATTTTTCTGACGTGAAATTTGTTTGTTTCTTTGCAAAATCTAACCATTGTTCCTAGTTTTGTGCTTTGGGGCCAAAGAGAACAAGTTTGCCCCTTGGCACATAACAGAACTTTAGGTGCTTGAACATAGATATTCTGTCTTTCCTGAGTTTTTCTTCAAGATAAACATCTTCAATTCCTTCAACAAATCATTTGAGCTGAATTCAGAAGTCCTTTACCATTTTGTTTGCTCTCCTCTGTACACTCCACCTTATCATTGTTTTTTAAATTGTAGTGTCTAGAACTAAACATAGTATTTGAGATGAGACCTGAGGAGAGATGATTAGAAAGGGACATACATTAATTCCAAAAGCTGGGCATGTTGTGATGCAACTTAAGATTTCATTAGCTTTTATGGCAGCCAAGAAAAACTCAGGAAAAATATGTGTCTCCTATGAGAACTAGTTAGCTAAATTTAGAAAATTGACCACTGAGTTACAGATTTTTTTAACCACAACAACTCATGAAAACAGTTTGCTAAACCATAGAACTCATCTGTACTAGACAAAGTAGAAGTAATACAGCAATGGTTTCACATACCCTTAAATTACTGAAGTATGTTTAGAGCACTTTGATAAAACAGGTAAACATGACATAACAAAATCTTTGGGTTCAAGGACTCCTACTGGAATCTAGTAGGCGTAATCATTGGCAAATAATGAAAGGGTCGTCTATGTTACATCTGCTAAAAAGTTTAAAATTTAGGAAAGGTGAGTCCTATTCAGTTTTATCACGGATTTAGTGATTTGAATTGATTTCTCTAAATTTTTATTTATTGAACTATGTCAGTGATATTTTCACATTTGCTAAAGTTTGGGTTAGATTCTTTGGTGATTAGTATGTTTCTGAAAAGAGTGGTACATTCTTGGAACAGCCCTGATTTTTTTAAGGTCGTACCAGTAGTACAAATACTACCAATTGGTACCAAACAGTACCAGTACTATTTTTCTGTAACATAATAAGAACACAATTCACTGTAAGATTTTTAACTCTCCCCAGGGATTTACCAGAAGGACTTTATTACAAATTTACCTATAATGTGGTCCCCTGTCATACTTTTCATGTATTGCATTTATTCACTGACTTCCTTTATGCCAAAGTAATTCCTAAAATTCATTAGGAGAAAATACTGATGCTAAAAATATTGTTACTACTCGAAGGCTCAATTGAGTGTGACATGGTTAAGATTTTAGTTAAAATCAATCCTTTTTGGAGATGGAGCCTAGATGGTGGAGTACAGTCAGCAACCCAGTTGAATTCTCTCAAAAGTCCCTTCCCAAAAACTTTAAAATAAAATAAAATAAAATAAATCCTCACATCTATTTTTAGCGTGAAAGAGCCAACAAAGGGTCTATGAGACATTTTTCCCAGCCTAAGACATTTGGAAAGGGAGGAGCAGACAGAGAGAGAATGAAGGTAAGTGACAGAGAGGGAGCAATCTGTTGGAGGAAATGGGATGGAATGTCAAGTGGAGGGGAAGCAGCATGTTATCCTTGGTGAGGAATAGGACAGCTGAAACCTGGGGCCCAGGGTCCGAAATGGACTCGGACTTCCCCTTGCCATGCGGGTCTGTGCCCCTGGGGTTGCCATAACGACCACTGGAGGAGCCTGGATTGGTGCCTTGAAAGTTCCACGTGTAGTCCAGACAAGGGGACGCGTGCCCCGCCCTTCCCTCCCTGTTGGCAAGGTTACCTGGACGCTTGAATACTGGTCCTGGCCCAAAGGCCTCCTCAGGCTTTCTCAGGTTTCCTTGCCAGGCTCTCCCGGCACCAAGGACTCAAACTTCTCGGAATTCCTGTCGAGTCTGGTGAGTGGAACAGTGGGCCAGTAGGTCAGGAGATCCGCTCCAGCCGGCAGAATGTGCCGGGAGCTCACTCACTTCCGTGCCCGTGGTTGTTCATAAGGGCAGGTGGGGCCCTCCTATGTCTTCTCCAACCCCATTTTGCCCCCACCGCCGGGTGGGTGCACCCTGCTCCATGGTCTATGATCTTACCACGGGACCCTACACACGCCCCAGAACGGATCTCTGCCCCTGGGCTCAGATATCATTTGGGACCAAGGGCACTGTAGACCCACACCGGCTGGGTAGGAAGCCCAGACAGGAGGTGCGTGGCACTGTCCATCGCAAGCCTGGCCTTCCTGATGGTAGGGATGCTGGAGGCGCTTGTGACCTTCAGCCTGTGGTCGGCCCCTGAGGCCAAGGAAGTGACCACAGGGTCCAATCAGCCTCAGCCCAGCCTGGAAAGGAGGGTGGACAAGACCAAGTTTCACCCAGATTGTTCCCTCCTAGGGTTACAAGTCCAAGTTTAGTACAGGCCGGTGGAGGCTTGTGGTTACCGGGGCCGTGCTTAGGGCTAGGTCTGAGGCCTGGTCACAGAAAATTTTCCATGGTTTGATGTGTTAGATAAATGTTGAGGGCTCCACTATGACGTCACCACTATGACGTCACTTAGTCTAAATGGAATTACAACGTTATCCGTCAGCCTTCAGATGCAAAGAGTAGCTCACCACCTGTAAAGGCATTTCCCTCCAGGAATCATTCTCTCCCATTCGCAGGATTTCTGACATGATGCTTTCCACTTAGTCTAAATGGTCCTAGTTTCGGTAAAGCAGGTGAGAGTCTCTCACTGGGACTTTGTAATTCCATTTCTCAAATTTTACGTTTAATCCTCCGCCAGATTGTTGTCGAGAAGAGGAAACTGCCTCCCCTGGCATAGCATCTTCAAGGACCTGAGAAGCTCTTCAGACTCTAGACTGGTTTTGGAATCCCCCCTCTTCTATTTGCCATCCTGTTCCTTCCTTTCTCATCCTCAAGGTTTGTCATTTCAGCATCTGTGCCACAACTTGGAACACGTTTGTTGGGTCCCTCTCACTGTGGTAGAGTTCCTTGAATACATGCGGATGAACCTCTGTCTTTTCATATTTCAGTGTGGTTTGTGTATGTGTGTGGCGTTCCTTAAAAAAATCTGCTTACGGTGCATAAAAATAATAATGCTCTTTTTTGTGTCTGTTTCCCCCAATATCAATTTACTTGAAGTTCCCAGATCCCGGTCAACTCGACTTTGAAGAAATATAATTTCCTTTGGCATTTCATGCATGTGAGATTTTGTACTACTCACTGAAGCTGTCAGGGTCTCACTTTCATCCCATGTGAAAAGAGGAAGTTGACTGAGCTGGTCTCTAAGGTCCTATACAACTTTAAATGTGCAATACAAAGATCCCCCTTAGAGCTTTTACCAATTGTGGTGTGGCTTGTATTATTATAGATTTGAATAAATTCCTTGTATATTTTAGAAATGAGGCCCTTATCAGAGACATTGGGTATAAAAATTCTTTTCCACTTTTCCACTTCCTTCGTAATCTTTGTAACATTGGAACAAAAGCTTTTCAGTTTTATGTACTGAAAATTATCCATTTTGCATTTTATAATGCTCTCTAAATCTCATTTCATCATCATGTCCTCCCCTCACCACAGATCTGACAGTGAAACTATCCCTTGCTCTCACAGACTGCTTATAGTGTCAGCCTTCATACCTACATTATGCAACTATTTTGACTTTACTTTGGTGTATGGTGTTAGATATTGGTATGTATCCAGTTTCTGCCATACTATGTTCCAGTGCTCCCATCAGTTTTTGTCAAATAGGTCATTCTTATTTCCAAAAGTACAGTTTTTGTTTTGGCAGAAAGATTTCCAAATATTTTTATGTTTAAAATATCTTTAAATGGGATTCTTGCTTCTACCTCTAGCTGTTGAATTTTTAGAGTTATAAAGGAATGCCAAGGACTTATGTGGGTATGTGGGAATCGTTTTGAATGACAGTGTAGTTTGGACTTGATCCTACATGTATTATTTTGTAGCCACTGGAGGTCACTGAACAGGGAATGGACAGAATCAAGCATAGGCCCTAGGAATATCCCTTTGACAGCTAAGAGGAAGAAGGATTGGAGAGGATAAAGGTAAGAGTTAATAAGACCCATGAGGAGGCTACTCCTGTATCCCAGGTGAAAAGTGATGAGGTTGTGTGATGGAAGAGAATGCCAGGGAGCCAAAGTGATGCCAGAGATGTTGTGTAGGTGAAAATGATAGGGCTTGGTATGAAAATGAAAGCTGAAGGAGAGTGAGGAGCATGGGATCGAATGGGGGAAAGAGAAAGAGGAAGGAAAGGGAGATGGAGGGAGTGTTTATACAAGAGAGTACATTGATAACTGCTTACTACATGCCAGACGAACTGCTAAGCACTGAAAGCATAAATGGCAACAAGTAAGAGTAGACTGTCTCTGCCCTCAGAGAGCTCACTCTTTAGTGGGGGGAGGGAAGAGGGAAATGGGGAACAGCAGCAGGTTGGGTTAGAGCCGATGACTGGGAAATGAGATAATTACTTGGTTCCATATAAGATTAGGTGAGGGTACTTCATCTATCAGATGACTTTGAGGCTTCAGCCCAAGGTGACTGAGAGGATGGCTGTCCTTGGCAGGAAAAATCCAAAGAGAATAGATTTTGGGAAAAGATAATAAATTCTGTTTTGAACACGATATTGAGTTGCTTACAAGCCATGGAGTTCAAAATGGCAGCAAACTAGCCATTTCTCCCTTGACTGACTTATTCCATTACTTTTGCAAGAAAATGCAGGAGTTGTCCCCACAGGGCACAGGAATATGGGCAACAAAGATTGTGGTGCCCTGCCCCTAAATGATATGGGAGGCAGCCCCAGATCCAGGCAGTATGATCACCCCAGAGGCTGATTTGGCTCAAGCTCAATTCACATTTGTTCTAAAGTTGATTTCATTTAGATTTACACTGATAAAATTAGGCCTCTCTAAGTGTTGGGATTTCTGGGGAATTTTGGAATTGATATATACCTAGGGATGAGGTACTTTTACATCTCTCTTGCCTATGAGACTTCCAAATAGAATCAATATCTTTCCTCCTGCCATCTCCCTTTTTCTCTTTTGTCCACACTGAAGCAGGGATATTCATCCTGTCTGTCGAAAAGGATACAAAACTTTTATTAAGCAGCTATGGGCACCAGGAACTGTCTGTGTTTTGCATTAAAAGTAATAAATCTGGAAGCATTTAAAGGTAATTACTCTTTTCCGGGCAGGAAAGGGAGCAGAGAGTGGTGGACACAGAGCCATCCTGAGTGACCTTGGTTTAAGTCGAGCCCCTGAGTGGGGAACAGTCGACTCAGCCGTTAGCAGCTTTAGGAAACTATTAAGGGAGTTCCCAAACTCTTAGAGAAATTTTGGACTATTAAGACAACCATTTAAAACTTCTTGGCATCTTGGAATACAATGAACTCAATGACATAAAGGGGAAGGGATGTATCGGGGTCCTTCCGAACGTCCCAGGGAAGATGAGTTTTGACCTTGAAACCTTTGATCACTGTTGTGTGCAAAGCACATGAAAACCAGGAGAATGAGGGGGCATCATGTAGCAGAAAGAGTTGTAGTAGAACGGCTTCTCCCATGGGATGGCATTAAAACCCAATTTCTGCCGTGAAAGTTATTTTCCTTTCACAGTCATGGGAAGATTCTTTGCAACGTCCAGAACCAAAAGCCCAGGGCAAGGAAGTGGGCCAGTACAGAGGGCATACAGAGCCTTCCTGCAGTGTTGGGAAACAAAAAAAAATCTGCTTGGCATGTCATCCTCTGCATGCCTAAATATGAGTGCAAGGAAATCTGCGTCATCTGAGGAATCTGAATCTCAACCAGCCTCACAGTTGAGGATCTTCTAGACGGAAAGAGATTCCACCCTCCTTCGATAGCCTTAAGCCACCAGATGTATGCCCTGGTTAGGCAGCATGCTTCTCTAAGGAGTAAAGAGTGTCTTCCCTTTGACCATTTCCACAGGTATGGCTCACTATGCCTTTGGGGAACAGCTACTTTTTGAATTTGGATTGGTTCAAAATGTCCAGCTTTTCATTGGTGAGGAATTTTTCAGTGGACAGCCATATGGGTCCCCTTGAATTTGCTGGTGGTGAGAAAGCCTATATATGGCTCTGTTAGTGTAAGGCAGTAACCATCAGAGATTCCACTGAATTTTTCCTTTGATTTGTAACTGTGTGAGAGCCGGCTACATTGAGGGAGGATCTATAAATTGGTATTTGCCATGAGCTCTAGGATTGGGAAGGATCATGTTACTTGGACCAAAATCAAGAAGCAAAGTTGAGTTGAGTGTTCTGCTGTCTCACTGTCATCTGTTATTAACAACTTATGTAAGTCCTGTCTCTTCTTTTACCCTCCCCTTCTTCCCAGCACATTTAAAATGAACCCCCCATTTAAACCATTTCATTACTTCCTCTGCTCCATGGAAACTGTGAATTGGTCAGATAAAAAATTCTTACGTCAGGGAAAGGAGAAGAGATTTTTTTTTTATGCCAGTTAGTGCTTTTGCATTTTTATGAAAAGAAAGAGTGGTATCTTCTGCCTCCAATACTCTATGAGGTTCCAGAGCACTGATAATCAAGTAGATGTAATTATTTTGGCAGCAGTGCTTGTAGAGAGAGACAAGTGGTACAGAGGATCAGTTAGGAATTTGTCTTAAGTTCCATCCTCTAATTCTTCCCATTTTACTCTGTTCCATTAATATACTTTTTTACTTTTTTATGAAAATCATTCTTTTTATTATTATTCTGTTGCAAAATATTTTTCTTTATAAAACTAATAACAAATAATTCTTAGTACTGCTAGCTTTTAATATAGCTTTAAGATCTGGAAGTGCTATTCACCCTTCGTTACTAAGCTTTTCCTCTATTTCCCTTGATATTCCATATCCTTTTTTCCTAAAAATGAACTTTTTTGTTCTATCAAGTCCTGCAAAATGCTCTTTTGATAGTCTGATTGTAATAGCCTTAAAACTGTAAACAACGTTTGGTAGTATTTCCTTTTTTATTGCATTGACATAGACCAGAAATGAACAATGAATATTTCTCCAGATATTTAAGTTGTGCTTTATTTCTTTGAGAAGCATTGTATAATGGAATCTATTCAAGTATAGCATATGCTGTACTAAACTGAGCCCAAATATTTTAGGCATATCATAGTTATTTTGTATATTTTCTTTTGTTGCTCCCTCTTGGATACTGTGACACAAAAATGCTTCATTTCTGTGGGGTTACTGTGTCACCTGAAATTTTGCTGCAGGCTTTGTCTTAAATTGTTTCTTTACTTGCACCCTAGACTTTTCTAAGAAAACCGCCATTTTTTTAAATTCAATTTTTTTCAGCTACAAAATCTCTCCCTCCCATAATCTCATTTCAAAAAGCAAGAATACAAAAAACCATTACAAATCAATCAATAAATATTTATTAAGCACCCACGATGTGCCAGATACTATGCTTAGCACTTGGTCTGATAAAAGAGACAAGAGACAGGCTGCCCTCAATAAGAACAATTTTGGAGAGGAATTTGGATCTATGTCCAAAGAACATAAAAGCTACCTACACACCCCTTGACCCTAGGATGACTAGTGATGTTATAATGATCAATCATACAATAGTATAATACTAGTAGTACTATAATGATCACTAATAGAATCCAAATAGCAAAATCATACATAAGCATCAATATAACATTCAGTATTAACATATTTTAATATATTCTTAAAACAATATGCTCTCTCATAGCAAGTCATGTACAAATCAAACCAGGAGGTGACATAAGAGAACATGTTACAAAGTTTCTTCACCTCTTCCTATGAAAGGTGATGATCTGAGATTTTCACTCTGACGATCAGTATCATGGCATTCATCACTTGTCAATTCAGAGGACAACATGGACTCTATACTCAAACAGAACACCGCAGAAGGAAATGTGAATAGGTCTCGGGCCCAAAAAAGCATTCTTAGAGGACCACAAGAGGGATTCTACAAACTAAGTTAGAGAGGTAGGAGATAAATTTAAATCTACAGTGATCAAGTTAGAAAAAAAAATTCACTGAAGACAACAAATCTTTAAAAAGTAAAACTGGAGAACTAGGATGCGAGGTCCAAAATCTAACTGGATAAAATACCTCCCTAAAAATGAAATCTAAACATATGGAAAAAGAGCTTCAAAAGGTAATTGAGGAAAATAATTCACTAAAATTAGAATGAGAGAAATTTAAACTAAAGACACTATGATGTAGCAAGTGTTAGTTAAACACAACATAAAGGTTCAAAAATTAGAAGAAAGTGCAAAATATCTCAACAGAAAAACAACTGACCTGGAAAAGAGATGCAGGAGAGATAACCTAAGAATTATCAGCCTAGCAGAAAGCCATGATGAAAAAAGCAGCCTAGACAGCATCTTCCAAGAGACTGACAAAGAAAACTGTCTTAAGGTCCTAGATTCAGAAGGGGAAATGGTTATTGAAAGAATACATCAATCTCCTCCTGAAAGAGATCCCAAATTGAAAACTCTAAGAAATATAGTAGCCAAATTCCAGAACTACAAGGCCAAAGAGAAAATACTGCATGCACCCAAAAACAAACAATTCAAATATCGTGGAACTACAGTCAGGATTACACAGGACTTAGCATTCGGGGCATTTTGATTTTTGTAAACATTTATTGCTTTTGTTTAGATTGTCAGATTGATTGGCATATAATTGCTTGAAATAATTAATGTTTAGCAAAGTTGTAGGATCTAATATAAATTCACAGAAATCATCAACATTTCTACATATAACCAACAAACCCCAGAGGCAAGCGACAGAAAGAAAAATTGCAATTAATGTAGCTGTAGACAAAATATAAAATTCTATAAATATTATACAAAATATTAACAAAGAAATTACAACATCTTATCCTGAGGACAATATACTATGACCAGGTGGGAATTATATCAGAATTTCAGGGCTGGTTCAAAGTTAAGAAAACCATCATCATAACTGATCCTATCAATAACAAAATGAACAGAAAACATATGATTTTCTCAAGAAAGGTAGAAAACGTTTTTGACAAAATGCAGAACCCATTCCTATTAAAAACACTAGAACACATAGGAATAAATGTATCATTTCTTCAAATGATAAGTAGCATCTATCAGTCAACAAGCAATATGTAACAAGGATAAGCTAGATGAATATCCAGTAAGATTGAGGGTGAAACAAGGATGTCTATTATCACCAATGTTATTCAACATTATATTAGAAACATTAGCTTTAGCAATAAAACAAATCTGAAGAATTTGAATAGGCAAGAAAGAAACCAAACTATCACTCTTTGCAAATGATATCATGATATACTTAGTGAATACTAAAGAATAAACAAAAAAAAACCCTACTTGAAATGATTAACAACTTTGGCCAACTTGCAGGATGTAAAATAAATCCTTGTAAATCATTGGCATTTCTACATATTACTAACAAAGTACATCAGCAAGAGATAGAAAGATAAATTCCATTTAAAGTAAACGGGGTTAAAATAAAAACATGTCCAGGGTCACACAGCTAGGAAGTGCCTGGGGCTAAATTTGAAACCAGGCAGAGAAGTCTTCCTGACTCCAGACCCAGTGCTCTACCCACTGTACCACCTAGCTGCCTAGCACTCAACTACAAACATGTGTGACAGTCGTTATTTGGGTAGTCTGAAAGAAAATCTTGGCTTAAGGTGAGTTTGATGGGGTGATTCTAAAAAGTAAAAAAATGTGTAGGGAAAGAAAGAAAAGATTGTAATTCTTTCATACAAATGAGGCATAAGCAGAAAAACTGATACAGAAGAAGTTAGTGGGGAGAGAGGGCAGGTAGTGCTAGAATCTTCCTGTCATCCAGAATGGGTTAAAGAGGGAAGACAAACACACACACAGAGGGAGGGAGGGAGGGAAAGAGTGGGGGAGAGAGAGACAGAGAGAGACAGAGAGAGAGAGAGGAAGAGACAGAGAGAGAGAGAGAGAAAGAGACAGCAGAGAGAGAGAGAGACAGAGAAAGAGAGAGAGAGAGAGAGAGAGAGAGAAAGAAACAGAGAGAGAGAGAGAGAGAGAGAGAGAGAGAGAGAGAGAGAGAGAGAGAGAATCTTCTAAATTCAGAAATAAATAACAGGGCAAGAAGATAGAGTAGGGAGAAAGGATAAGGAAGGGACTCATAGAGGGGTAGGTAGGTTACAGAATAGGAGGGCAAGGTAGTTGGTAGAAGGACAGCATAGGTATGAGGAAGAATAAAGTAAATAGAGTGAGGATAGTGAGGAAAAATAGGAAGAAGGAAAATACTCAGCAAGTAATTGTAGCTTAGAATGTGAATGGGCTTAATTCACCCACAAAATCAAAATGGGGAGCAGATAAAAAATTTGAATTCAACAATATGTTGCTTTCAGGAAACATTATAAAAACGAGAGATACATAGATAAAATAAAGGGCAGGAATAAAATTTATTATATCAAAAAGCAGGGAAAGTAATTGTGATCTCACATAAAGTTTAAGTTAAAACAGATTTAATAAAAAGAGAAAAATAAATTTACTCAAAATCAAATTTAATTAAAAAGACACTTTGTGGCAGCAATATTATTCAAAATTGTTTTAGACCATTTAAAATACCTAGACTATAAAATACCTGAGTGTAAGGCTGTCAAAAATGACACAGAAAATATATGAACATGAAAATAAAACATTTTATACAAACTCAGCTCTAAGTAAATGAAATAATATTTATTGTTCATGGGTAGGTAAATAGAATTTATTAACTTTTATTAATTTATTAAATCAATGTTTAAATTAGAATTAAATTTATTAATTAAAAATAGAATTTTTTCAGTGATATGCTAAGCAACCTAACCAGACTATTTATTCTAGGTCATCACAGCTAAACAACTAAAAATTATTTTACTGAGTTAGAAAAATGATAAAGTTCATTTGGAAGAGTAAAGGTCAGAAACTTCAAAAAAAACAGGGGAAAAAGATGTAAAGAAAATAAATTTAACAGTATTGCACCTTAAACTACATTATAAGGTGAGAGCAGTGTTGAAGTGCAAAATGGAAAATTTCACTTATTTTAATTAAATTTTTCTTGTATAGATAAAAAACAATGTAGTCAAGAATAAAACATGTGGAAAACTGGAGGGAAACTTTCATAGATAATCGTTCAGATAGGATGTGAGTGCTGTGCTGTAGTAAATGGTGAGCGGTTTGATTTAGAAAAACTTGCAAAGAAGATATTACCTACTTTCAGAGAAACAGAGGACAGGTAGAAATAAGCATAGGGCAATTTTACATATATGTCTATGAGTGTATACTTGTATGTATGTATATATATATATATGTAGATATATTCTGGTTTAATTGTAGCCTTCTTTGGAGAGGGGTGGGGGTAGAGGGAGGGGAAAATAAAGTAAAAAGTGCACAGCAGAGGAAAAAAGAAAACCAACAAGGAAGTAAAGAAAAGCTGGGCAGCTTTGCAAACAATGTTTATAATTTTGTATATAGATTTTCTTGAAATGGAAGTTTTTTTTATATAGAATCCTCCCTTATGTTCTGCTGTGTATAAGTCAATGCTTTTTTTTCTCATTTTGTATAACAGTTTAAAATAGATTTAAAAATATGTCAAAAAAAGAAGGATGAGGTTCAAGGCCTCAAATGACTTACCTATAGCGTCAGAGGTAGGAGTCAAACCCAGATCTTCCCAAGTAGAAGTCCCATAATGTTCAAGAGACTCTTCTGCCTATCAACACAGGACCTTTCACATAGTAATCTATTAGTCTTTGGTTAATTAATGAATAATCTTGCTTTTTTTCTGTCTGACACTGTGCCCTTTGTTTTTGCCCATACATATTTATCAAGTACTTATTGGTTTAATTTATATATCTGTGTGAAACTCCTTCTGTTTTTTGCAATGTCCTTTAATCCTGAGTCCTGAGTGCAGTGTTTAGAGCTCAGATTGTAATCACCTGAAGACTAGCATCCCTCTCTCTCTCTCTCCCCTCTGTCCTTCCCTCTACCTTTCCTCTCTCCTGCCTCTCTCCCTCTCCCTCTCTCCTCACCCAAATCTCCTCTCCTCTCTGTCTCTCTGTAATGTTAATGAAATCAGAAGATCTTCCATGCCCCTTTCTATTGGCACCTAGTAAAGGCACTTAGCACCTCAAAGGCTTAGCTCCTTACTTCCAGTTAACTCCTTGGGAGTAGTTCACACCTTAACAGGAAGGGGTTGAAC
>JAQQSW010000305.1:0-53236 GCA_028646575.1 Pseudocheirus occidentalis
GAAAAAAAGAACTTGGAAAGTATCCTTCAAGAAATACTCAAAGAAAATTGCCCTGATGTTTCAGAATCAGAGGACAAAATGGAACTTGAAAGAATTCACCGATCACCTTTTCAAAAAGATCCCCAAAAGAAAACTCCTAGAAATGTTATTGCCAGGTTCCAGAATACCAGTTAAAGAGAAAATATTACAGGCTTCCAAGAGGAAACCATTTGAATACTGCGGAAGCGCTATCAGGATAATCCAGTACCTGGCAGCTGCTACACTGAGGGATCAAAAGGCCTGGAATATGATATTTCAAAGATTAAGGGAGCTTCAATTAAAATCAAGAATCAACTACCCAGCAAAACTGAGCACATTATTCCAGGGGAAAATATGGTCATTCAACGAGGTGGAGGACTTTTAAGCATTCTTGCTGAAAAAAATCAGAACTGAACAGAAAATTTGACAATCAAATACAAGAAGCGTGAGAAGGTAAACATGGGAAAGAAATCATTAGGAACTTAGCAAATTTGAAGTATTTACATGCCAATATGGAAAAATGATAATAGTAACTTATGAAACTTTTCTTAGCATGAGGATAGGGTAAGGGAATACAAATGTGTATATAAGTATACTTACACATATGTCTAAATAGGAGGCCATATATGCGTATGAATACATACCTGAGCATGTGTGTAGATGTGTATATGGAGGGTATAGGATGAATTGAATACAGAGGGATGATACTTTAAAAGGCAAAATTCTGAGGTGGGAGAGGACTAGAATGAGAGGAGACAGGGAGAGACAAAATGGGGTTAATCATCCCATATAGAAGAGGCAAGGGATATCTGTTACAACTTTACTTTCAATTACTGTCATCGAATTTGGCTTAGGGAAGAAATGGCATAAATGCTACACTGGGCATCATGCCGCACAGGAGAGTAGGGGTCATGGAGATGAGAAGGGGGATAATGGAGGGCAGGGCATGATCTGGGTGAGGGATGCTGGGAGCACAACTTCAGTAAAGGGACAGGGAGAGGGTAGAGAATAGCTCAAGGTGGGGAGGGATAGGAAGGTCACTGTCACAATATGTCTACTATGAAGATGTCCTGTATAATCACACCTACACAGCCTGTATTGAATTGATTGTCCTTCTAGCGGGGTTGGGTGACAAGGGAGGAATTGAAAGAATCTGGAATTTAAAGCTCTGCAATACTGGCAACTAAGAATTAAGATATATAGAGGCTGGGGTAGGGAGACCCTCCCTGCCCTACCAGAAAGTAAGGGAGCAGATCAGGAAATGGGCTTTATAGAGGGATTTGTATTTTAGGGTTGGGGTAGGGGCAAGATGGGGAAAAATTTGTAATTCAAAAATCTCATGAAAATGAATGATGTAAACAAGAAACAAATAAAATTTATTTTTTAAAAAAGAAAGATGTTTTCCTGTCTGTTTTTTTTTAAAATCTTGTCTTTCAGGTATTCCAATATTTCTTAAATTATCTCATCTGGACCTATTTTCCAGCTGTTTTTCCAATGAAATATTTTACATTTTCTTCTAGTTTTTCTGTTCATTCTTTTGATTTATTTGATTATTCTTGATGTCTTATAGAGTCATTAGCTTCTACTAGCACAATTTTAATTTTTAAGGACCTTTTGTACCTCCTTTTCTATTTGGTCAGTTTTGCTTCTTAAGTAGCTTTTTTCCCCATTTGCCCAATTATATTTTTCAAAAAAATTTTTTCTTTAGTCAATTTTTGTCCTTCCTTTTCCAAATGTTGTCTCTCTCTTGCATACCTTTCCTTTTTTCCTCAATTTTTCTTCTACCTCTTCTATTTGACTTTTAAAATTCTTTTTGACTCATCTAATGAGGGTATTTGGCTTGAAACCAATTCATTTTTCTCTTTGAGGTTTCACATGTAGGCATTCTCACAATGTTGGCTTCTGAATTTGTTTTGATCTTCCCTGTCACCTAGTAGCTCTTTGTGATTGAGATTATTATTTATTATTTTTTCTTCTTGTTCTTTTTTTGCCTATTTTGTGGCTCTTAGTGTTGTGCTTTGCTCCTTGGCAAGAGGAAGTACTTTCCCAAGCTTCTTGTGTCCCTGGCTTTCTATAATGGATCCTTTTGTGTTCATAGTATCTTCTTCACTGCTTTGGGGGGGGGGGCCTGGCCTCCTCACACCTGTCCTTACCTGGCTTCCAGGGCTGGAAATTTGCTTTTTCTGCTGTAATTGCAGTTCTCCCAGTTTGCCTGCAGGACCACTGGCCTTCTGAGTCAGCCTGAGAGGACTTGGTTGCTGATCTGTGCCATCCCTAAGAGCCTCCAAGTAACTTGTCCTAACACAGTCTGTGCTCCCGTTTAACACAAGTGAGACATGTCTTTCCTGAAGTCCTCCTAATTTATATGAAGGAGAAAATTGTTTCACTTCATCTTTTTGTAGGTTCTGTCACTCCAGCATCTATTTAGAGGCTTGATTTAACATTTCTGAGGGAAACTGGGGAGAAGTCAAGAAACTTTCTGTCTTCTCTCTGCCATTTTGGCTCCCACTCATACTCTACTCTTTTTTTTTTGGTACTTTACATATTTTATTCATAGAGCAGGTGTTTATTATATATTTAATCATTTGCTGCCAACATTGATACTTTTGTTTCCTCTTATTGCTGTCTTTATTCACATTTTTAGTTATAGATCATATTGTTCTTTGTCCTCTGGTTTCCTTACTATGTATTACTTCACAGTGTTTCATATTTCTTCCCTTCTTGTAACATTTTCCTCCAATTCTTCCATTATTTCTTTGAATTCTCAATAATAAAATAAAATATTTCTCAAAACAATTGATAAAAAATAATATTTTCTATAATTTTCAAATTACTAACACAGATTTTTAAAAACCTTTTATAATTTTGAATGTTGCTATGATGAATGCTGTGTTAATAACATCCTTTGCTTATTGTAATTAATTTTGGAAGATAAATGTGTTAATGAGATTTAGCAAATATCATTGCATATTTACAAACTATTTTCCAAGTGATGGAAAAATTCTCAGGTTCTCCAAGTCAATTAGTGAATCTTTCTTCCCATTTCCCTTTAAGTGTTGAGATTTCAATATTTGGCCAATGCATAGATTTCATGTAATACTTCATGAGGTCTTTTAGTTCACTTTTTCATGATTTTGAACAATGTTTCATTTAGTTTATTTTTTTTGTTCTTTTGAACTTTTTTCATATACTTAAATCACTTATTTACTGAGGAATAAATCTAAATCCTTTCTGTTTCTGTCAACATTTTATTTGAAATCTTCAATGCACTATTTTGTCAATCTTAGTCCCTTATCCTAATATTATCTGAATTTTGTTTGATTAGGAGATTATCATTTTAAATAATTTAAATTTTATTTACCATTCATAGTTTTCTTTATATAAAATAAAGAAATATTTAATTGTATTTGCAGAGTTACATTAAAAGATCAATATAAATATACTGAAGATTAGTATAGTTGGAGAATTTATTAGCTTCTATTCTTGCATTTTCAAATGAATTATCAACCTGGAGAAAAGGAAGAAGTATAGCAAAATAATTTTTAATAAAGTATTATAGAACAAATAAAACTAGTGAATATAAAGCAATACTCTCCAAATAATCTTGCATTCTTATTGGAAATGTTTAACTGTCACAATTAAAGAGTACAATGCCAAATGAGGAAATAAACTCAGGAATCAGGAAAAAAACTGATTTATGCTGGTGAATACAAAAGTGAGTCTGGACCCAGTGAAAACAGTGTATTTACCAGTAGTGGTATTCTCTCACAGGTTGACATCCCTGAGGATACCACTGGCAGAGTTTTGGCCATTATTGAAGTATTTAACATTTGTTTATAGGGGGGTGGCTAGGTGGCACAATGAATAGAACACCGGCCCTGGAGTCAGGAGTACCTCAGTTCAAATCCAGCCTCAGACACTTAACACGCACACACACAAAAACTAGCTGTGTGACCTTGGGCAAGTCACTTAACCCCAACTGCCTTCCAAAAAAACAAAAAAACAAAAAAAAAACAAAAACAAAAACATTTGTTTATAGGGCCCATCTCATCTTACCATCGAAAGAGCAGAAGAAAATTTTTGAAAATCAAGACCTAACTGGAAATATGTTAAGAGGGTTATTGCAAAGTTGCCAGTTTTCCATGAAATGGTCACATCCTATTTTGTATTCAGTGATCCTAGCACTTGTCATCCTGGTAAAACTTTTTTTTTAATTTTCTGACTTAATGGAAGAATGCGGTAATGCACCTATGCAGAAGTCTGTGTGGAGAGAAGAATCCTACACCTCTCCCTTGATTCTAATGAATGAGAAAAGATATTATTTATTATATCATGTTGATATGGAGAAGAATGTGTTGAAACCTAATGAAGTTTTCAGATCTGTACATCAACGACCAGAATTAACTAGCTTATCATCCAGTTGGCTCAATTTATATTGAATATGGTAGTATTTTGAGGAAAAAAAATTCCAGAGTACAAAGTATTTAAATTCAGGCTTTCTATTGGGGTGGAGAGATCCCACAGAAAAAACGATTTTTTTTTAATTTTTAGTTAAACCAAAAAGTCTAGTGTTTTATATATCTTAATCAATCCCTATAGTTACGAAGCAGTTATCATTACAATTATGTAGGTTATTCTTTAAAAATCACTCAAAAGGAGATACAGACAATATTGTACTAAGATCATACTAAGATTCCTTTCTTTTCTTGAGTCATCAAGTCAAAAGCATGCATTAGATGAGCACTTTTTCAGTATTGAGGAGTGGCTATTGTAAATGCTAGTGATTCCTTTCTGTTCATTCACCACAAATATACATAGTGCGCACACACACACACACACACACACCAGCACATGTTGAGAGCCAGGTTCAAGTGAAACAACTGATAGGATTTAGAGGACCTTCTTTGAATTATTAGTATGCCTTCTGTATTACCTTGGGCAAGTAAGTCATTTATACCCTCTGGTTCTTATGTGTAAAATGAGGAAGTTGAATGAGATAATGCTTCTCCTAGCTTGAAATCTATGATGCTATGACACTAAAAAGGACGTATTTGTCCTTCATCACAGGGTTAAAAAAAAAGATGATAAGGTCTCAGAGAAGTGTTGCCATCAACGCAGTTGGAAAAACTGTTTATTAAGGAGAAAACAGTCAGGAAGGGGCACAGGTAGTATCTTGTCCAATAAAAAAAAATGGCTTTTCCTAGAATATTCTCAAAAAGGCAGGTCTGTGGGCAAAGATTCAATGTGACGTGGTGTACAAGAAATCATGTAAATTTCTAATGGAGATTTCCCAGTGCTCTTTGGGGTAAATAAAAGCAGTAACAATTATTGATGGATTTGCTGGAAGGCTATTCACATTCCTGTCCCCATTCAGCCATTAGAATTAACAGTTAGCAAGGGAATCTTTCAGCAATCAGTCACTTATCAATATTTAGTTATGACATTTCATAGCAGCTAGGTATCACAGTGGAGAGTGCTGGGTCTGAAGTCTAGAGTATTCTGTTCCTGAGTTCAAATCTGGCCTCAGACATTTCCTAGCTGGGTGATCCTGGGCAAGTCACCAACCATGTTTGTCTCAGTTTCTTTATTGGTAAAATGAGCTGGAGAAGGAAATAGCAAACTAGTAAAGTATTTTTGTAAAAAATAAATTAAAAATTCCAAATGAGGTCACAAAGAGTTGGAAGCAATTCAAAAACAGTTTAACAACAATAATGACATTTCAGAAAAAAAATTACTGAAGACTGTTGCAGGTAGAACTAAGACAGTCCTGTTGCATTCTGCCTATTGGGATTATCATTGACACAGGAAAGATCCCTTTAAGCAGGAACTTGGCCATTTCTGAAGAACAGGAGGTGATAAAATTGTAGGTGGATCTAAAACTATCTATAATCATATGGCCTTCAGATTACAAGTATTAATGGAGAGAGACAAGTCTGTGGAATTTTTCTTCCCCTTTTTTTTTCTTTTTGGTTTTAGTTGGGAAGATAAAGTTGAGGGCCCTAATTCTGAAGTGTTTGAATACCTTATCTCCAGACATACTGAATATTATGACTGACCTTGACACTTGTGTGATAGTCAGTTTCTGATGGCTAGATAACCAAATATAGTCTACAACCTATGCACTCCTCTCCCTTTGACATAATATTTGAATACAGCTTGTCTTTCATTTCACATCATTGATTGCTTGCCATTCATCTTATTGACCTTAACAATCAGTATATTTTTTGAGGGTCTTTAAGATTTCCCTTACTGCACCAAAAGCAAAGTTCCATTTGATATACATAAAATTGAATGAAAGCTATTAATCACACCATCATTCTACTCTTCATTGTTAGCAAGACACAGAAAAAAGTATAAACTAAGGATTTTTCAACTCTCAACATAGCTTCAGATTTGAATGCGGTACAGAGGATATGATATTTGATAATCATTAGATTTCGGCAAAAATTGGGATTTGTATTAGAGAACATTATAGCATTTTATGTCCTTTGTGTTAGATGTTTACAAAAGCATCTGACACTGTTAGTAGATCTGGGCTCTCTTGATATGCTATCCAGAAGGTACTGTGTTCTTTCAGAACCTGGCAGACAGCATGGCAAAAGGCTTCAGAACAAACTGAAGGCCAAAAAAACAATTTAACTGTCCAACTTTCTATATAGATTGAGACATTGACCTCACAGAGATGTCACAGCTGGCTTCTTGAGTGGAGCAGTTACCATAGTCTGCAAGGCCAAGTAAATATTGGATGATAATGCAGTATCACAAAGAAGGAAGTCCTGGATTGGAGCCATCCATTCTATCACTGTTGAAACTAAGCAGCATGATATAAATCTGGTACACTAGAAATATTTAGAGAATATATCCCTGTCCCATAGAGGATGAAATGACATGGGACATGCAAAACCAGGGACAATGGGACAGATGGTCAGGAGCAGAACTATAAATAGTGTACCTTAGTTGTGAACTCCTAGGCAATAGCAAAGGAGGTATTTTAGTAAACCTGATAGCTACATCTAAAAAGGTTGTTATCCAATGCATATGCCTAGGCATGTGCAGTTCTATAGCTTTTAAATACATAGAAAAACAAACATAGTTGCTTTACTGAACAAAGTAACTTAGGCCATTCCCATTCATACCCATTCTCTGCTTAGAAATTATAAGTCAGAGACATTGTAAATCAATAATCTTTTTTTTAATGAAGATGCAGAACTGAAGTCTTACTACAGTTCTTCATCAATTTGTGGTACTAATTTTGCTTCATTAACACCTTTCCAGAGGATTTTGAGCATTGGCAAAGCACTCTAAAAAAGGGCTTGAAAAGCTTTGAGTACTGCTGAATTATTCAATGTGGCTTAATCACCAGAAGGTCACCAAAAGTTGATGGATTTTGGGGGAGACACAGAACACCCCAGGAATAATATCAACTAAGGCCAGAGGGTTCTGTTAGCAGAAATCTTTGAAAGTATCTAAGTAATAAGAAAATTGTTTTTTTAAATGCACATCTAGTCTGACAGAGATTAAAACCTAAAAAGAACAGAGGACTCTTAAAAATGTCTAATTCATAGTGGTGATACTTTCTCTGAGAGTTACTATCACTCTTTTTTCTGTCTCCTTGATTTTTCCCTCCCCCAGTGGGTGGAAGTTCAAGTTTCTCATTATTCTTAGCTCTTCTAAAAGATGGAAATAAGTTTACTAGCTAGGTTTCTTTCTATCAGAAGAAAACTAGGTTGTGTTCGCATAAAGAAATTGGTATGTTAGATACTGAATGTGAATTAACAAACATTTTCATTAAAATATCTTCCTGGTCTGAATCTTTTCTATTCTCAAGAAACTTCTTCATACACCACTTTAATGAGATTGTCCTCTAATAAAAGCATAAGTTGTTTGTCCTTTTTTGCTTACAGTTCGACCACAATTTAAGAAATGTCTTAGATTTAAAAAAATGAAGCACACTTCATTTTAACAAACTATTCAAGTATAAATAAACTCTGAGTAGTTTGTCTTTTTGAATCCTTGTGAACAAAATGAGGGGAAAAAATTCTAGCACTCTGAATGCAAAAAAGTTTGATGGCCTTCAGGGCACCCTCTCGGGAGGGAGCTAAAGGAATCTGACAATTGAAATGAATTTTGTAGCTTTACAAGTGAAGCTAACATGTAAAAGAACACCATGCAGTAGTCCCATAATCTCAGTGGAGTCATTAATTACCTTATTCTTAGCATGCAGTGTATAATGTTTCCATTCCCACATCAGACATAAAATACCAAACTTATAAATGAACAGAAAGGAAAGAATTTAAACCACCAAGGAAAACATTGTGTACTTTAATGGTATAAACAAAGGCAATTCAATAAATGTAACTTGTTAGCAACTCAGTTAACCTGAACTCTACTTAAACTACCTTCAAAGCAATACAATATTTACAGTAATATAAACACACTCATCCATGCAGAACAGAAAATGTCAAAGGAAAAGGCTAATAGTTTCATAGGCAGCCTTAACAGGAACACTATATAATAAGCACCATGAGACTTGACAGTTCTAATCTGTTGGTAGGTAACCTTCAAACTGGCAAGGACATACTAAAATAGTAGGACAATACATTCTGCTAGTTATTATAAAATAATGTGTTGAGATGGTTTACAGGCATATCTGATTAAAATGTTTGGTCAGATCACCTCAGAAAGTGACAAATCATAGCTGTGAAGGATTTCAATGTCATTAAAAAAGCCAAGCTTAGGCTTTTCAAAGTATCTAAGTAAATAAGAAAATGATTTTTTACATGCACATTTTTGCTACATCCTTTTTTGCTTATGTGCAAAATACTTTAATGGAAAACTATAGGAGTTTACTTTTAGCTATATTTTCTGGAACTCAAAGGAATTCTTTTTTTTTAAAGAAAAGAAATAGAAAAAAACAGCACTAGAAACTGCAGGCAGGCCAAAGATTCGCATCATCCAGGAACCAATTTGCAATCTGATGATCAGAAGTTGCCAAGTTATCAATAACATGATTGTTTAAAGTACAAATCATTTTCAAACCAATCTAATTTCCTCCTATGACAGAGTGATGGCCTTGATTTCTTCAGTCTACAATAAGAGTAATACAGCTTGGCTCCAGTAAGTCTTTTGACTCTTTTCCTCATGGCATCCACAACAACAAGATAAGAAAATATGACTTAGGTCAAGCTATTGTTAGCTCAATGCACAATTTTTGGAGAGTGATACTCAAATAATAGTTATAAATTGTCTCACTTTGATGACGATGTATGAGGGTGCAGCCTTGGGAATAAATCTGGTCAAATTGTATTGGGCTCATTGGGATTAAAGTATGCTTTCACTACTCACTCATCTTATCAATGGCTAAAAGATATCATTCATACCATATTTACTAAGCACACAAAAATAGCAGAATTTTAGGCGTGGAAGTGATCCCATAAGCCATGTTGCCCAACCTGGTCACGAATATAAAGTTTTACTGTATCCTGCTGGTTAGCCCTCAAACTTCTTTTTGCTTGAAATCCTAGAGATGGCAGAAAGGTCCCAATGCTGCTCATTCTGTCTTTTTGAGATGCCTAATTTTTAGGAAGCTTTTCCTGATATAGGGTCTAAATTACTAACCTGAAGCTTCCATTTTACTTGATGTACTTATAGAATTGATGAGAGAGATGATAGATGGATGACAGGCAAACAGACAGACAGATGGATAGATAGATTCTCTTCTTTCTTTAACTTGTTAACATCATCATCTTCCAAAACTTAAATGATCATACCTATTTATATGAACCCCAGTCCAGTCCCACCTTCTCTGAGCTTGAGTCCCATATTATCAGTCACTTAACAGACCTTTCAAGCTGGATGTCTCTGAGACATTTTAAACATAATAAATCTGAAACAATTAATTAGCTCTCTTCTAAACTGTCTTCTTTACCAAACTTTCTTATTTCTATCAAAGGAACTATCATTCCTCTAGTATCCCGTTCTTAAACTTAACACTTTCTTGGACTCCTCACTATAATTTCGTTTATTCAGGCTATTGCCAAATTTTGTTGTTTCTCTGTAATGCTGTGCACCAGCACATTCCCAAAAGAATGCTACTGTGAACAGCTTTTAAAGTTTGGATTACATAGTAATAGTGAACACTCTGTTTATTGCATTACAAATCAAGGCAATCATTCAATCAATTCACAATGCAATAATGAGTCTTCCACTCATGGGGCAAATCAATCATTTTAATTCAATCAATTCATAATACAATATTCAAATTTCCACTCATGGAGCAACCATACATCAATCTTCCACTCATGGGGCAACCATACATCAACTCAATCAATCACTAAATACAATCACTAGAAAACCACACAAATCCTCCACTCCTGGTCTCCAACTATTGTCAGTTTCATCCAAGGGGAGGCCGTTTCATCTTGACTCTGGGTGGTCTCTCTGATTCCCTGCATCGCCTTCCATGGTCCCAGCTCCCTCCTGAATCCACAAAACAGTCACCTGGATTCAGAAGCAGACATCTGCCAGGTTCTCGTCTAGTCCTCAGGGCAGTCCCTAGCACACCCTGAAGTTCACAGGGTCTAATACATCTCAAACCCTTCACCACTTTTCTTGCCTGGAAATCAAGGATCATCCGGGCCATGAACAAATAAAGTCTTATCCTGGTCATGTTTCTTCAGTCCTCCAGCAGTTCAGTTGACCCTAGGACTCAGAAGGATTATTGGCTTTGTGGGTGACCTTCACCAGATTCTGGTGTCAGGAAAACTCCATCTCAGGTCTCAGTCAGCTTCCCTATGCTGGGAGAGAAATACTCTCTGTCTCTCTCTTTCTCTGTCTCTCTCTCTCTGTCTCTGTCCATTTCTGCCCCTCCGACTCTCTGTCTCTGTCTCTGTCTCTGTCTCTGTGTCTGTCTCTATCTATCTCTGTCTCTGTCTCTCTCTGTCTGTGTATCTGTCTCTCTGTCTCTCTCTCTGACTCTCTGTCTCTGTCTGTTTGTCTGTCTGTCTCTCTCTCTTTCTGACTCTCTCCCTCTTTCTATCTCTCCTCAGCACAGCAGTTCAGCTCCAAGATGCTGAGACAATCCTGCTTCCTCCACAGAATAATTTCAATTCTGTCTCACTGTCTCTAAATTCTTCTTTATATACACACTGGCCTCCTGTCTCAGCCAATCCCCTTCTTCCACCAATAGGGGAGTTCACGCCTTGTCAACAGTGGACAGTGCTCACACCTTCCATGTAGGGCTCACACTTTCCACAAAGAGCTCACATCTTTCATACTTAGCCCTAAGTCTGCTAAACTGATTGCTGTTACATCGTCCTATCACAGCATCTTTCATATTCAGCCCTCTCAGTCTCCTCATATTGCTATCACTTTTTTTTCAGGCTCCTCTAATGTCTTACTTATACTTCCATAACAATCACTTATCTGATCTAAATGTCTCCTCAATCCAGTTCATAGTACTCCATGTTGTTATTGAAAAAAGTGATCATTTTCTATTAATAACCAATTATTAAATTAGAATTAAGGCTTTTTCTCTTTATTTTCTCTTTCAGGAACCAGCATCTATAAGTCAGTCAGTCTCTGAAGGACATTGTTGATAGATGAGATTACCCAAATCCTCTGGGAACATGTTCCTTGATTTTGGGCAGAACACCACCCAACTAGGAGACTTTCTATTTAGAGAGTAAAAATAATCTAATCTAGGTGAATTGCAGCCCTAAAGCATAAAGTCAATGTCATGCAGTACTCCATTGTGGTTTAGAGTAACCCTACTTGTGAAGGAGAAAACCAACCAAGGTGATTTGGATAGAGATAGATTTCTTTTTCCAAATTGCTGGAGGTGTCTGAGTCCCATGATCAAGCCCTGTTCTCTACTGGAAGAGCAGATGGTTTTCAACCAATCTCCTCTTTTCAGTGTCTATGCCCTCATTAATTATTCACCAATTAGGATTGATATTCACCTGTCATGGGAACCCTTTTTTCCAAAGGAATTTAAGCACTTAGGTATCTCCATGATTTTGTCTTTAGTTACAAGGAGAAACCACTGACCCTCAATTTATTGAATATTAACTAGCCTAATTAATAAATTGATTACTAATTACCCAGAAACTCTGTCTCTCAGGTTTTTCATTCATTTCACTATAATAATTTTCCTTACCTCTGCTTCATAAAGTCATACTACCTAAAATCCCACTAATGCCATCCTTAAAAGTCTACCATGCATTTAACTACTTTGTAAATATTTTTGTTTACTAATTTTAGTAAATTTATTTTTGCTGTGTATATGTATATTTTCATATACACATACATTCATTGTACCTACTTGTCTACCTAATTGTAATGTATATTCTTTGCCAATAGACATTTTTTTTTCTTTGCACTTATTTCCTTAGGACCTAGTAGAGTATCTGACACACTTAATAAAGATTTGTTGATTAATTCATTTTCAATTTTGGAGTTAAATCAGAAAACATGCTTTATTCTTACTAGTAACCTGTGTGATGGTAAACAAGTACCTTTGCCTCTCTAGCCTTGGTTTCCTAAAATAAGGGGACTGGGCTAAAGTCCTTCTTCGTTATGATAATTTGACCATATCAAAAAATAAAACATGCTCTGTGTATGCTCTGAAATTCTCTCTCATCATGCTTCCCTGTATTTCTCATTTCTCATACATACTATTAAAATGCAGCTATCTTCCCTAATTGAGTTTCAGCTGTTGTTTCATTTTTTTTGAACCTCTATTTTGAGAAAGGCCCTAGGCTAAACATCCTTCATTCCTCTGCTAGATTTGCTTCTTACTCTCCAGACTTCACCACCATATCAAAATGGCATTTTCCCTTGTTCTTTGTGACCTCACCCTATAATATATATTTGTCCCTATGACCCTCCTTTTTCCACTTTTAGAAAGGATATATAACCACATTATTCACTCCTTTCTAGGCTCTTAATTTAACTCTGCAGACTTCAAAAACACATCCTCAACAAAATAGTTGTTCCACAACCATTTTCAGTTCCATTTTTATGTATTGTTTTTCTCTATTTGAATATAAACCTAAGAAGTAAATGGATTGTCTTTCCTTTGCTTCTCTGTGTATCCCCAGAACTAACAATAGTACCTTGTATAAAGTAAACACTAAAAGAAAATAAATGATTTTTTAAAAATTTTTACTTAAATCCATAGTTCTATTTCCTTTTTATTTGTTTTTTTTAATTTTGTGGCAAGAAATTGGATAAAATGGAGTGGCTTGGTGGCACAGTGAATAGAGCACCTGCCCTTGAGTCAGGAGAACCTAAATTAAAATCTAGCCTCAGGCACTTAACACAAAAACTAACCTTGTTATCTTGGGCAAGTCATTTAACCCCAATTGCTCTGCTCTCTGCCCTTCAAAAAGAAAAAAAATTAATAAAAAGGAAGTAGTACTATGGATTCAAGGAAAATACTACTGATTTTATTAATCAGGTTCAACTTGGATATAATAGTCTATACTAGGCCTCCATTGACAACTTCTTGAGAGAAAAGTATGATCTTCTATGAAACAAAGTGGGGGTGGGGGTACAGAAAGAATGGCATCTCCCCAGTTCTATGGACAGGAAGGATCCCCAGAAAACAAGAAGAGGGCAGCCCAGCAAAACAACACTCTTCATTCTAATACCTTGCAGACAAAGGGAAAATGGGAGAGTTCAATAAAGATGATCAAGTTATAAAATCGTAGATCCAGAAAGACATTTAGATTAAAAAACTACAGGGGCTTTGAAATCCCAGAGTCTTATGATGTCACTCCCTTTTAAAATGGGAAATTATAAAAATTGAAAGTATTATGAAACAGAAGTTGTCAGCAGGCAGAAAGAGCTATTCTTAACTCTTTTGGAGATTTTGGTCCATGTATTTTTCAAGAATGATTTCAAAGGCTAAAATTTTTGTCCATTGGAATGCACAACTACAAACATTGTCATGTTGCAATTTTCATCAAGCAAGCATTTTAAATTTAATTTTAGACATAAGAAACAAAGCAAAAAAATTCAGACATAAGCAAAACACTAAAACAATATTTAATTATATAAAAAGATTAAAAATCCTAGAATAAAATCCACACAATTGATTACTGTTCTTTTAAAAGTTCTGACAGTAGAAAATCAAGAGTTTGGGGAATTAGAAATTGTCATTCCATTAATTCCCCTTTCATATGATTACGACAAATTCATTCACTTCACCTCTCTAGGCCTCAGTTTTTCATCTTGAAATATAATCTTTATAAATGCATGTTAAATGAAAGACAATCCCAGTAGCTTATATTCTGATAAAAGATAATAATACATAAATTGGACTCAAAAAGTGTTGCAGAGAAGGTACTTATGTGGCGATGGGGTACCAAAGTCTGGAGACTTAGAATCAGAGAGCAGGAAGGTCTGAATAATAGCATCCTATATCCTTTCTAAAAATGGAGTTTATAGAAGGAATGTTCCTCTAGAAAAAGGGAGGTATAAGATCACATGCATATTCCTGTGTGAGATCACAATGAGGGAAAACGATTAGCCAAATGAAGTTACAAAAGGCAAACAAGATTTTACTAAAACTATTACTAGACAGTAAACTTTCATGTGAATAGATTGTCAGGCCTGAGGTCAGGAAGACTTATTTTCCTAAGTTCAAATCTGGTGTCAGGCTTAATAGACCCTGGGCAAGTCACTTATGCCTATTTGCTTCAGTTTTGTCACCTGTGAAAATGAATTGGAGAAGGAAATGACGAACCACTCCAATATCTTTTTCGAGAAAACTGCAAATGGAATCACAAAGAGTTTGATACAAATGAAAAATGCTCCAACTCCAAGAGCAACAACAACAAGTCTTTCATGAGTATGTGCTCCACAGTTGTATGCCAAGAAGATAGGTCCAGCATCTTCAGGCTAACCTTTATTTCTAAAATGCATGTGTGCTGTTCAATAGGAAGAATGATGGAACCCCACAGAAAAACAATGATCCTTATGTTTCAATAAATTGACTTCTACTTTATAAGGACAGAGGGAATATACAGCATATTTTGAAAGGTCTGGGGCAATTATATTTTTCAATCAGCAGTGGTTCTATTTTATGAGAATGTGAAATATGAAATGGTTGGGCTGTTTTTGTTCTGCCTAAAGCCAGTGACATTACAGTCACCTAAATCTGCTGTGGTAGACCTGGGTAAGCACTACTAGTTTCATTAGGCCTATAAATTTGTTCAGGAGATAGATCATTCTCAGCAATTAAATATTTTTAAAATCAATAAAAACTCCTTCATGTTCACAATCAGTTCATTTTACCTCTAATGGATAGTTCTAGATCTCTAATATGTTTAATTTAGAAATAACATATTCACATTTCAGAAAATTCATATGTACATTAATGGTAATTAACAAATACTGATTGATTGGTGTTTTGTATTGGTAATTTTAAAAATCCAGCCTTTTAATATTAATCTTACTGAATGTCCTGGTCTCATCTTGTTTTTTCCAGTAAAAACTATTCATATATGCATACTCCCCAGTAAAAGACATAGATGGAAAATGGAAAATGTCACACTGGATGGGATGGCAAAAAATAAATTATTATCTATATCATTGAAGGAAAAGCCTACATTGGTGAGAACACAGATCTATATAAACATTTCTTTCAGTAATAGCTAAAACATCATACATTACCAGATTTATAGGTTTTCCTGTCATAAGTACTGAACAAACATTACACTCATCTTCCTCAACATGTCTCTTCTCCTCAAGTTTATTCCGTGTGTGTGTGTGTGTGTGTGTGTGTAATAAGGTGTATCTCCCATGTAATAAGGTGTATCTCCCAATTCCTCTCCTGCAATTAGGAGAGTTTTTTCCCTCCAGTCTTTTTCTTCAGCAATCCATGGAGTGGAGTTAGCATTTTTTATCTTTTCTCTTGAAGATGGAAGCTCCCAAATTGATTGTAAAGACAGATGACATTTAGCAACTCAAAGAAGACAAGAGACTGGAGCTCTCCAGTTCTCCCCAGCTGTCTCCTCACATTGGTTCAGGGCACTGATATTGCTCAATGAGGGGAGAGTCATAATGGGATTTGGCACTGGGGTTTCATCCACATATGTGAATATGTATGTGTACACGTGCATGCATATGTATATGCGTACGTATTTGCAAGTGGATATGTGTCAACTTTATTTTGTACTTATTTGGATCAAATTCAGATTCTGAATCAAGCTAATAGTGTGACAATAAGCAAATCACCTAACTTTTAGGTTTCCTGGAAAACTCCCCAAATACATCACAGAAAAAGAGCATTGTTCCACTAGTACAAGAAAATTTTCTCATCAGAAAGTTTGCAACATTAATGAAATAAAATTTGGAGGGAAATTGGTCATGAATTAAGTACAGTTATTTTGTTATTGTCCACAATTTTTATCCTTTATTTAATTTCCAATGTAGACTATTTTTCACTTTTAATTGTATTTTTCCAATTACTTGTAGTCTCCAACATTCATTTTTGTAAATTATTATGCTCCAAATTTTTCTTCCTCCCTCCCCAAGACTAGCAATCTGATATAGTTTATATATGTATAATCATCTTAAATATATTTCCACATTGGGCATGTTGTTAAAGAAGAATCTGAACAAAGGGAAAAATATGAGAAAGAAAAAAAACCCCAAAAAGTGAAAATAGTATGTTGCAATTTACATTAATACTCCTTAGTTCTTTCTCTGGATGTGGTTGGCATTTTCCTTCATGAGTCCTTTGTACTTGTCTCATTGTATTGTTTAGAAGAGCTGATTAATGCATTGTTGATCTTCACACAATGTTTCTGATACCATGTAAAATATTTTCCTGGTCTTACTCATTTCATTTTGCATTAGTTCATACGATTATCTCCAGGGTTTTTTGAAATCTGCATGTTCATCATTTCTTATTGCTTGGTAGTATTGCATTACATTCATATAACACATCTGGTTCAACCATTCTCCAATTGATGTGTCTCCCCTCAATTTCCATTATTTTGCAACCTTAATAGAAGAACTACTATAAATATTTTTTGCACTGAATGTCCATTTCCCTTTTTAATGATCCCTTTGGGATACAGACCCAGTAGTGGTATTGCTGAATCAAAGGGTAAACAGCCTTGGAGCCCTTTAGATGTGGTTCCAAAATGTTCTCCAGGATGGTTGGATCAGTTCACAACTCTGCCAATATTACATTAGTGTTCCAATTTTCCTATGTATTCTGTGACATTGATCATTTTCCTTTTCTGTTATATTAACTTATCTGATATATAGTAGAACTTTGGAGTTGTTTTAATGTGCATTTCTCTAATCAATAGTGATTTAGAACATTTTTCATGATTATAGATAGCTTTGATTTCTTCACCTAAAAATTGCCTATTCAAATTCTTTGACAGTTTATCAATTGGGGAATGATTTGTATTCTTATACATTTGACTTAGTTCTCAATATATTTTAGAAATGAGGTCTTTATCAGAAACAGTGGCAGGAAAAATTGTTTATCAGCTTTCTGTGTTCCTTCTAATCTTGATTGCATTGGTTTTGTTTGTGCAAAACTTTTTAGAATTTAATGTAACAAAAATTATCCATTTTGCATTTCATGATGTTCTCTATCTTGTTTGGTCATACGTTCTTACCCTCTCAATGGATCTGACAGCTAAATTATCCCTTGCTTTCCTAATTTACTCATGGTATCATACTTTTATGTTTGAATTATGTACCTATTTCAATCTTATCTTGGTATAGGGTTAGATTATTATTATTTTTTTCTTTCCTCAGTCCCTCTTCCTGAAATAATGTTATGATATTATAACAGAGCATTTTTTATGTTTTATAAAGTGACATAATGTATACAAAGTCTTTAGGAAACTTAAGGAACTATATAAATACTAGATATTAAGATTTCTACTTTTGTGAGTCATTTTCTTTGGTGCTATCTGGTCACTTTAACAGCAGTTTGATTTTTCAGCTACTGGTTTCTGATCAGTCTTAAGTAGCTTCAGAAATTATTTATATGTAAAGTGATCCAATTGAGACTCTTGGCTCTCTGAGTGTTAGATAATATAATATCTACTATATTCATATGTATCTAAGTCATTCAGATTTTTTATTATTTTTGTGACAACAAATGTTAAATGTCAAATGCGTTTTTGTTCTGTGACCTTAATTTGAAGAAGTTATTTTCCTTCTGTGAAACTTCTAGTTCCCTTAGAATTCAAGTGAGCTCCCATCCTCCCTCAACTTACACCCCCTTAATTCAAATGCTGCTTTCCTTCTACCTGTTCCTCTTCCTTTTCCTCCTTCTTCCTCCTCCTGCTTCCCTTCATCTTTCTCCTCCTTCCTACTTTGTCTTCTTCCTCTTCTCTCTCTTTTCCTCATCCTCCTTCCCTATTGTTTTCCTTTCTGTTTTCCCTTCCCTTCCTCTTAATTTCTTTTCCTTTTTCCTTCTCTTCTCCCTCTGTATTTCTTCTACCTTCTAACAAGTCCCATTTATTCAAATAAAATTCTGCAGAGTTTAGTTGATAGAGAACTTGATTTATGAACAGGAATGCCTTATCTCTGATTCTGACACAAAATATCAGAGTAACACTGGGCAAGACACAAACTCTATTCAGCTTTTTAAAAAAACTCTAGTATACATTGCTAGTCATCACAAACAGGAAGGATTTTCACACCTGTACTTCCCTACACCAGTGAATTCCCTTTTACTATTTGACTAATTTACTAAAACTGAATAATATTTAAAAATATAAAGGAGATAGGTCTTATTTATCATCACCATCATTATCATTATTAAACCACTTATAAAACATGTTGAAATCTGCAGAGCCCTTTATCATGACAACCTTATTTTAGTCATACAACAACCTTTAATTGTTTGCCAATATGATAGTTTGTTTCAATTTTAAGCTTCCCATTTTCCATATTTACTTTGGCAGCAAACATGACAGGCTTGGTTAAATTCAATCAAAATCAGTGATGTGCTACGTACAGATTTTTTTTTAAAAATCACTTTTATTTTAGCAAAGTAGTATACTGAATACTGGGATAGTGAGGAATACTCAAAAATTATTTCCCCCCCCCCCAATTTCAGACAAAGGCATATTCATAGATTAGGGAACAGTTTTAAGGAGTTTATTTTCCTATGATATTCTGTCTATAGGAAGGGGAAAAATATTATGTTGAGACTATGTTACAATATTTGTGATTCTGTGTTGTAGAAGTGTTTTTGCTGTTTCTTTTAATGTATTTGAATAGAATATTTTAACTATTTTTAAGTCTTATTGAAACTTTATGATACAGCAAGGAATTCTTATGCATAGCTCTTCTGACTTAGAATACATACAAATATTTAAAGTTGAAAACATAGACCCATTGGCCTTGTGAGTAGACTCACTGCTTCATTACTGCTATTTTTTGTCTTCTCAAATATAGAACGTTTTAAGAAAATAATCTAGAATATATTTAAAATTAAAAATATGTGATTATAATACATTTTTCTTAGTCTGTAATGCATATATACAAATTAAATCATCTTAATATGTATGAAATACACACACATGTATGCTGCGTGTAAAGTTAGATATATACATGTATCTATCTGTGCATGGATGGATGAATAGAGATGATAGAGAGATAGATAGATAGATATAGATAGATATAGATAGATAGATAGATAGATAGATAGATAGATAGATAGATAGATAGATAGAAAGATAGATAGTTTATTCTCAGATTATTTGGTGGAAAAAATATAGGGTTGTATGAGGACAATTATATGCCTTTCATTCACATGATCTCCAATAAGAATTGAGGTCAAAGCATAAAAATCAGGATTAGCAATTGGCAGCTGTGAAGCTTATAACTGTAGTTTATTGTTAATTAGTGTCAGTATTTGAAGCTGTCATTAAAGCTCTTCCAAACTGTTCTCTGTATTTGATTAAGTCTTCATACCAGTGAAACGGAACATAGGGCACGACTTGAAGGTAGTTGTTTGAAATTAACTCCAAAGGGAATATGGATTTGAGAACAAAACCTTGCATTTGGCAAGATCAAAAGCAGACAAGATCAGGAGGGGTTGTATATAAGATTGGTCACTTGAGATTTGAGTATACTATTAATGAAACTACTGAAATCTCACCTGGTTGAAAACATGAATTCCTTTCAGTATGTTCACCCTTTGACAACTGCTATTTTTGGAAAAGACTGATTCTTAAGGAATCTGCTTTGTAGTGTTGATTTTTCTTTTAAATTAAGACTATTTTCACATTTTGTTACACTTAACTGTGGGTATCAAAAAGAAGAAAATGAGCAGGAAAAAATTGCATTAAACTCTTAACTTTGGAAACATTTGCCTGTTAAATTTCTACAAGATTAAAAAAATCTTTCAATACATTTTAAATAAACATTTAAGTTGAAATTAAATTAGATTATTTTTCTTTTCTTTGATAGGAAACATTATTAATTTGTTCCCCTACATGCCCCTACTGTATCGGATGCTTGTAAACAAAAATTTAATATTTCATGTAATATCTGACAATACTATATATTCTTCTTAGCCATGTATGCTCATTTTCAGTTTTTCTGGATGTATTTGGCTTATAGGAGGCCCATTACTTATATCACAAGTTTTTCCTAATAAGAGTTAACAGACTTTGGATGTGATTACTTGATATCATTACCTTTATGTTACTGCAAGGAGAAAAAAAAAACACCCAGAATATAATACCACTTGCTACAGCTTCTGTGTGCGAAATAATCTCAGGATGTATATGGTGCAGCATGTGACCATAACATGATTTTAGTGGCTAAAAGTGGTTATTCATTACTCTTTATCTACTCAATTCAAAGTTTAAAATTAAGATGTCTCTAAAGAAGCATCTTCACATTCCATTTGGCAGATGAAGGAAGAAGGGAGTAGTATACCCTTTCCTATATGCACATTAGTAGGTACTGGAGTCATAATTAAAGGCAGCTCTTGTGTGTCTTCCAAATATGATGCTTTATACACACACGTATGTACATATGTATATATGTATCTGTGTGTAAGTCACAAAAAAGTATCACATATTTTTGATCAATTCTATTGTTTACTATTCATTACATTTTTATCTCTCTTATTTTCCTTTCCTAAGTGTAAAATGTTCCTTTAGAAAGGGTAAATAAACATATTCACCTAAAATAATTTGCTAATTTTGAATAAATGATTGCTCCTTCAAGTGGTCCAAAAGTTAATTTTCTGAAACAATCTCGTGTACATTTCTACCTTCCATTTCCCCCAAAACTCAGTCCCTCACTCCAGTATCATTGTGTACAGATATTTTAGGTAATATCTTCTGGTAATCTATGACTCTGAATAACCAAAATATACTGAAATGTCTTTATCTATAGATGATGATAATGATGTGTTAGGGAATAATTTCGTAAAATAGTGTACATTGTCACATATTCTTTACAAAAGTAAGTTTGGAAATATTTGCTTTGGAAATAGGTGATTTTTGTTATTTCCATTTTTAATTTGATATTTTTTTTGTAATTGTGCATTATTAAATGACATTATGTGTATCAGTGATCATATAATATATAAAAATGCAGCCTTACACCATTCAAAATTATAGGGGTATGGTATATACTACAGTATGCAAAATGAAATAGTTGTTATTCAGTCACTTAGTTAGGATGACAAAAATCTCAGGTCCTGTCTCTGGCACATTGGTTTGAAAAATGGGCTAAACATTTAAGTCTCAGTGCCTAAGGTAATACATGAAGCCTATCTTGTTGAATAGTTGCTGACCTGCATTGGTTGGTTTTTTTTAATATTGCAGAACTTTCTATGCTAATTAAGTAACATTTATTGACTGGAGCCATTCTGTGATGGAATTAATATACAGTTAGTGAAGTATTTCTCTCCACAGTGATACATTCAACATTATATACTGCAAACATTATTCTGATGACAATATTGAAGATGAGAAAATATAGGCAAAGTAATTCAAAGGCTGTTCTGACCAACTTATGTTTAATACTTTCAAAATATGCATAGTTTAAATTTCTGGTTTAACTAAAACAACATATAAGGAAAACATCACAATATATAACAAATCAGCAAACTATTCCTCTTTTTGATGAGCACCATAAGATTTAGGGGGATAATGATTCACTTGGAGGACAGTGCAAGGTGCTTTCTGCTATTTTTGAACACCTTATGACTCCACTTAAAGGCATAAGAATTTTCCACATTTGCTCAAAATTCCCTTCCCAACCTAGAGGCCTTCTGAATTATGACCAACTGCCATGTTTTAATGTCATGTCTGGATATGCTAGCACTTTGGGGAAAAATTACTATAGATATTTCAGTCAAAAATAGTTTCATCTGTGACCTTTGTTGAATCCATTTTTCTTTTTACACAAAAGACACTTTCAAGTAATCCATGTTTCAAAGTTTCAAACACTCTGAATCTCATTGCAGCTCTCTACCAAGGATTTAAAAACATTTAAGGAAATTTTAAAAGTATGCTTGAATGCAATTGTCTATAACCCATTCTTTCTATAGTTTGTTTATGTTTATTCAAGGGTTCACATTTTTCTAATCTGTTAGAATAATTTAAAACTGGCACAACTAATATTCAAATGATCTATATTAAACCTTCTTATTTGTCAGTTTTCTTAATAGATGGCATTTTATAAACTGAATTTTACTTAATATTCTTGAATAAAATTTCAAGATGCAAATAAGAATTATATTCTGTATCATATGAAAGGAACATAAAGTTTACTTGCTCTTGTATTTCTCATTCTTCCATTTTCAGTTTATTTTCCCATCATAGCTGTGTACTTAGATACTTAAGCTATCAATATTGTAATATTTAAGTTATTAAATTTCTCTACAAAGTTTTTCTTTAATGAGTGATCATAGCACAAAAATAGCCTTGTGTCCATTAAGGACATTGTGAGGGATTTCAAAATATGATAGATTATGACATATTGGAAAGATTTTGTTCATGGCCCTTACAAAATTACATATTCCAAAGATGATGTTAAGACATAGTACCAGTAAGTTTGGCCACATGGAGATGAATTATTTTTCCATGATTTATAAGTTGCACAGTGGATAGAGCACAGGGCTTGGAGTTGGGAAGCATTTAAATTCTGCCTCAGATACTTCCTAGAGAAATTGGACAAGTTACTATTCCCCTGTTTGTCTCAGTTTCCTCAATGGAAAAGGAAGAGAAAGTAGAGATGGTGGGTTTGTCTTCACAGTAATAAAAGAATCTTTCATACCAATTAAATGAGAATTCTACAGAAATGTGGAAATATTTTCTTTTAGATTCACTAGACCTACCATGTAGTCAGTTAGGAGGCAGCAAGATAGCATATGTCCAGAGAATAACACCTGGAAACTGAGAAAAACCTGAATTTAAATCTGGCCTCACTTCTTTGAGGTGTGACCTGAGGAAGTCAGGATAACTTCTATTTGCCTCAGTTTCCTAAACTATAAATTGAGGTAAATGATAGCACCTACCTTCCAAGGTTATGAGAATAAAATGAGATAATTTTTTGCAAAACACTTTGAAAACCTCGACATACTGTATACATGCTTGATATCATAAGTTGACCTTGAATTATCAGGGACTATTATGTTAATACATTTTTGTTAGACTGTTTTCAATAGTCTATTTTAGATAGCATGTCTATTTGACTGTTTTAAATATTTATTATTAAAGATAATATCTATTTATCTGTTTTGTGAAAAGTTGGTAGGATAAAATCTTAACCAGCTAGCCATTTTGATGTGGTAAAATGAATGTTCCTATATACCATATTAATATGCTAAAAGTAGAAGTCAGATGCAATGTACATTGGGTTAAAACTGAAGGTACATGAACAAATATCTCTAACAAATGCTTTCATGCTGTTCTTTGAAACATTATGAATATGTAGTTCCCTTTATTGTCACTAATGTTGGTCATTGTACCAATCAGCAAAAACAATGTAAAGCTGTAGGGAAAAATCAGTTGCCAACCACACAACAGCTGGAGGGAGCTTTGGGGAGCAATTTAGAAGCAGAACCAATTAATTGGGGAGGGTCAGTATGCCTCAGGGAGGATTCTGAAGAAAAAAATAGATAAAGCAGAATTAGAGTATACAAAATAGAGAATAATTTTAGACCACAAAAATAATACTGTGATAGTAGGACTTTAGGGAGCATCTTTTCCCCAGCTCTATGTGGAACAGGTTATTGAGATTATTTTTAAGGCAGAAGTGGTGAAGTGGGACCAGAAAACTTTGGGATTCAGTTTGGGAATTGTGATAGTATTATTATGTGCTTATAAAAACAATTGAAGTGACAATAATAAGCCAGAAATGCAAAGGTGTGGGGGGCTGCGATTACAATGTAACTTCTCATGACTAGTTTCCAAGGTGGTGGCTTTTAAACTTTCAACATTAATGCAGGACATTTCTCATTGATAGAGTGATAATGTCATGGAATCATAGTGTTTGCTATTCAATCTCCCTATCTTATTCTGAATGAGTATCATATTCAGTTCGTTATGACTTCATAAAGTCAAGTTACTTTATTGTTCTGCCTATCTCTGCTCATAGGCTATATATTTCCTTCAAACAACTTTATTCTTCTCCGTGAGTTAGAGTCTGTTACCTGGCTCTTAAAGAACTTGCCAGCAGAATTCATTCACCACAGATCCTAGATCTACTCCAAACTAGGGGATGAGTGCTAGAAATCATTTCCTTCTCAAACTACCTTAATGGTTACTAATATTCACTGTAATAGGGGCAGCTAGGTGGCAAGGAGAATAGAGTGCTGGACTTGATAGAGTCAAGAACACCTAAATTCAAATTGGCCTCAAACACTTGCTGTCTATGTGACCCTAAGCAGTTCAGTTTATCTTGTTCACCTCAGTTTCCTCAGCTGTAAAATGAGCTGTATTAGGAAATGGCAACCCACTCTAATATCTTTGCTAAGAAAATCCCAAAAAATGGTCATGAAGAGTTGCATATGACTGAAAATGACTCATCAAATGAATTCATTATAATAAAAAACACTGCTTCAGGAAAACTTAATCAAGAAAACCACATTCCCATGAAGAGTTTGGACTGAATAAGTAGAGTTAGATTCAACTCCCTTTTACTAATTTAAAAAATGTATTCAATAGAAGAATTTAAACATGTTTTTCTTTAAACCCAAATCACTTTTTATTCCCTTACAAATTTGTTCGCTAACTCCTTTCTTCGTTCATTCACTTATACTAACTGTTATTGATTTTTAAATTGTTATATCACAGTACTTTCACCCTCTATGCTTGGAAAATGACAACTGAACACTCATTTTTACTAAATAAAAACCAAGAAAATATAACCTATATATTTATGTCAAATTATGATATGGGTCTCATTGTTCCCTAATAGTTCCCTTTGTTGTTTGGAAGAAGTCATGTTTCATTAACTATTCTTTGGCAACAAGATAGACTATTACACCATTAAAAGTTCCTTTTATTTAAACAATTCATCTTTGATGGTAGATAAGTCTTAGAATTTAAACAATATTTTCTATGAGTCATACAGGGGTATGGAAGGGGTAATACTTGAGATGGTATTCAAATAAAAATCTTAATATTTTTATGATGAATGCCAATTTAGTTTTGATTCCTCAAGTATTCTTTTTTATAATGAATACTGCCAATGTTACCTTTTATTTTTTTACAACATTTGTAAAGCCAAGCCCAAGCAGCTTTTCACAATAATGCTGCTTTGAACAACTTTTAAGGTTCTTATCACATTGTATAGTGAACTCTCTTATTTTTTATTCCTTAGCAAATCAAAACAAAACATTCACAGAAAATCAAAGAACAGCATTCTCAATGTTGTACAGCTTATCACAGAAAATCAAAATATAGCATTCACAACAACTTATTGCACAAAATGGCCACATAATTTTCACCACAGTGGTCACAAAGTTTTCAACAAAGAATAATCATTAATTAACTCAATCATTCAATCATCCTTAAGGAGGTTTGCTTCCTCAATGGACACAAAGTAGAATACTCAAAGTATTCCACTCATAGCTGCACACTAAGTTAACTCAATCAATCATTTACTCAGTCATCAGTCACTAAGTACAATCATTTAGTCAATCAATTCAATCATCTAATCATCCTTTATCATTTGCTATTCAATCATCAGAAAATACCCATACCCTCCACCCCTAGGTCACTAGTAAATTTACAATTTCTCAGTCAGTACACAGTACCCAAGTAAAGTCTTCTTTCAGGGTGGTTTCTCAGATTCCCTGGATCCCCTTTCATGGTCACAGATCCTACTGGATTTGCCAAACTGTCACTTGGGTTCAAAGCCAGACAGTGTCCAGTCCATCTCAAATCCTTCACAATCTCTGTTCCTGGGAGCACAAGGCTTAACAAAGCCACCAACAGGTTCATATAGAGAACCAGCATCACAGTCATTCTTCCTCAGTCTTTGGCAGCTCTGACTGGCCCTTGGAAATCCTCAACAGCCTCAGCAGCTCCAACTGGCCCTTGGACTCAGCAGAATTTTCAGATGGTTCCCAGAATCAAAATCACTCCATCCATGTTTTCAAAACCAAAACTATTCTCTCCAGCCTGGGAGGGGGGAACTTTCAGCTTGCTTTGCTTGTCTTCAGCACTCCACCCCTCTGTGCTGCCAACAGCTGCTGCCTCCCTGGAGCTTGCTCCAAAAATATCTGTCTCTCCTTCTCTAAATCACTTCACCCAAGTTCCCTAAATCAATATCATTCTCTCCAGGCTGGGTCATTCCTTTTCAGTCTCCATACTGATCGCACCTCCATGAAGGTTACTCCAAGAAGATCTGTCTTCTCCAGCCAGGGTCTTTACTTATAAACATACAGCTTTATCTTCCTGTTTAAGCCAGGTTTAACAGGTTTAAGCCTGTTATGTCAGTAACAGGAGGTCACCCCTTCTGTTTGCTTAACAGAGGCTTGATTACTTACTAAGTGCTAAGTACCTGTTACCTTTGGGAATACAAAGATATCTTCAAATTCAAATTACATTATCATTACAATATTCCATTGTGGTATTATATACATCATCAACTTTTTCACATTAGTTTGACTTTATATTCAACCTTCATCATATATCCAGTAGTACCTGGTATGTTCTGAATGTCTTATCCTTCTTTTCCAACAGAATACAGTGTGTAAAAGTCATTTCAAAAGCTGTTTTTCAGGTTCACTTTGCTTTTGTAATTATTCAATATGCATCCATTCATTTTGAGGCAAGTAGATTCAGTCTTTATGATGTATTTTCAGCTATAGCTTCACCAAAGGCAAGTGATAGTATAATTCTAAAAGAATACATGAAAAGGTTGCATCTTGTGAAGGTGTAATGAACTGAACATCAACCTTTAAAAAGAAAGGAGACAAAGTAATATCTTAAAGAAAGTATAAAAGTAGAAATTTTGAAAAAAGTAAAGATAAAATTGAAATTATAAGGATTATAGGACTGATAAGTGAAACTGCAAGTTCTTTTTATCTAAGAGATTAACAAAATCACCATACCACTAGGAAATCTGATTAAAAATATGCACACACATACACACACACACACACACACACACACTATAACTAAATTGTTTAAATAAAAGGAACTTTTAATGGTGTAATAGTCTATCTTGTTGCCAAAGAATAGTTAATGAAACATGACTTCTTCCAAACAACAAAGGGAACTATTAGGGAACAATGAGACCCATATCATAATTTGACATAAATATATAGGTTATATTTTCTTGGTTTTTATTTAGTAAAAATGAGTGTTCAGTTGTCATTTTCCAAGCATAGAGGGTGAAAGTACTGTGATATAACAATTTAAAAATCAATAACAGTTAGTATAAGTGAATGAACGAAGAAAGGAGTTAGCGAACAAATTTGTAAGGGAATAAAAAGTGATTTGGGTTTAAAGAAAAACATGTTTAAATTCTTCTATTGAATACATTTTTTAAATTAGTAAAAGGGAGTTGAATCTAACTCTACTTATTCAGTCCAAACTCTTCATGGGAATGTGGTTTTCTTGATTAAGTTTTCCTGAAGCAGTGTTTTTTATTATAATGAATTCATTTGATGAGTCATTTTCAGTCATATGCAACTCTTCATGACCATTTTTTGGGATTTTCTTAGCAAAGATATTAGAGTGGGTTGCCATTTCCTAATACAGCTCATTTTACAGCTGAGGAAACTGAGGTGAACAAGATAAACTGAACTGCTTAGGGTCACATAGACAGCAAGTGTTTGAGGCCAATTTGAATTTAGGTGTTCTTGACTCTATCAAGTCCAGCACTCTATTCTCCTTGCCACCTAGCTGCCCCTATTACAGTGAATATTAGTAACCATTAAGGTAGTTTGAGAAGGAAATGATTTCTAGCACTCATCCCCTAGTTTGGAGTAGATCTAGGATCTGTGGTGAATGAATTCTGCTGGCAAGTTCTTTAAGAGCCAGGTAACAGACTCTAACTCACGGAGAAGAATAAAGTTGTTTGAAGGAAATATATAGCCTATGAGCAGAGATAGGCAGAACAATAAAGTAACTTGACTTTATGAAGTCATAACGAACTGAATATGATACTCATTCAGAATAAGATAGGGAGATTGAATAGCAAACACTATGATTCCATGACATTATCACTCTATCAATGAGAAATGTCCTGCATTAATGTTGAAAGTTTAAAAGCCACCACCTTGGAAACTAGTCATGAGAAGTTACATTGTAATCGCAGCCCCCCACACCTTTGCATTTCTGGCTTATTATTGTCACTTCAATTGTTTTTATAAGCACATAATAATACTATCACAATTCCCAAACTGAATCCCAAAGTTTTCTGGTCCCACTTCACCACTTCTGCCTTAAAAATAATCTCAATAACCTGTTCCACATAGAGCTGGGGAAAAGATGCTCCCTAAAGTCCTACTATCACAGTATTATTTTTGTGGTCTAAAATTATTCTCTATTTTGTATACTCTAATTCTGCTTTATCTATTTTTTTCTTCAGAATCCTCCCTGAGGCATACTGACCCTCCCCAATTAATTGGTTCTGCTTCTAAATTGCTCCCCAAAGCTCCCTCCAGCTGTTGTGTGGTTGGCAACTGATTTTTCCCTACAGCTTTACATTGTTTTTGCTGATTGGTACAATGACCAACATTAGTGACAATAAAGGGAACTACATATTCATAATGTTTCAAAGAACAGCATGAAAGCATTTGTTAGAGATATTTGTTCATGTACCTTCAGTTTTAACCCAATGTACATTGCATCTGACTTCTACTTTTAGCATATTAATATGGTATATAGGAACATTCATTTTACCACATCAAAATGGCTAGCTGGTTAAGATTTTATCCTACCAACTTTTCACAAAACAGATAAATAGATATTATCTTTAATAATAAATATTTAAAACAGTCAAATAGACATGCTATCTAAAATAGACTATTGAAAACAGTCTAACAAAAATGTATTAACATAATAGTCCCTGATAATTCAAGGTCAACTTATGATAACAAGCATGTATACAGTATGTCGAGGTTTTCAAAGTGTTTTGCAAAAAATTATCTCATTTTATTCTCATAACCTTGGAAGGTAGGTGCTATCATTTACCTCAATTTATAGTTTAGGAAACTGAGGCAAATAGAAGTTATCCTGACTTCCTCAGGTCACACCTCAAAGAAGTGAGGCCAGATTTAAATTCAGGTTTTTCTCAGTTTCCAGGTGTTATTCTCTGGACATATGCTATCTTGCTGCCTCCTAACTGACTACATGGTAGGTCTAGTGAATCTAAAAGAAAATATTTCCACATTTCTGTAGAATTCTCATTTAATTGGTATGAAAGATTCTTTTATTACTGTGAAGACAAACCCACCATCTCTACTTTCTCTTCCTTTTCCATTGAGGAAACTGAGACAAACAGGGGAATAGTAACTTGTCCAATTTCTCTAGGAAGTATCTGAGGCAGAATTTAAATGCTTCCCAACTCCAAGCCCTGTGCTCTATCCACTGTGCAACTTATAAATCATGGAAAAATAATTCATCTCCATGTGGCCAAACTTACTGGTACTATGTCTTAACATCATCTTTGGAATATGTAATTTTGTAAGGGCCATGAACAAAATCTTTCCAATATGTCATAATCTATCATATTTTGAAATCCCTCACAATGTCCTTAATGGACACAAGGCTATTTTTGTGCTATGATCACTCATTAAAGAAAAACTTTGTAGAGAAATTTAATAACTTAAATATTACAATATTGATAGCTTAAGTATCTAAGTACACAGCTATGATGGGAAAATAAACTGAAAATGGAAGAATGAGAAATACAAGAGCAAGTAAACTTTATGTTCCTTTCATATGATACAGAATATAATTCTTATTTGCATCTTGAAATTTTATTCAAGAATATTAAGTAAAATTCAGTTTATAAAATGCCATCTATTAAGAAAACTGACAAATAAGAAGGTTTAATATAGATCATTTGAATATTAGTTGTGCCAGTTTTAAATTATTCTAACAGATTAGAAAAATGTGAACCCTTGAATAAACATAAACAAACTATAGAAAGAATGGGTTATAGACAATTGCATTCAAGCATACTTTTAAAATTTCCTTAAATGTTTTTAAATCCTTGGTAGAGAGCTGCAATGAGATTCAGAGTGTTTGAAACTTTGAAACATGGATTACTTGAAAGTGTCTTTTGTGTAAAAAGAAAAATGGATTCAACAAAGGTCACAGATGAAACTATTTTTGACTGAAATATCTATAGTAATTTTTCCCCAAAGTGCTAGCATATCCAGACATGACATTAAAACATGGCAGTTGGTCATAATTCAGAAGGCCTCTAGGTTGGGAAGGGAATTTTGAGCAAATGTGGAAAATTCTTATGCCTTTAAGTGGAGTCATAAGGTGTTCAAAAATAGCAGAAAGCACCTTGCACTGTCCTCCAAGTGAATCATTATCCCCCTAAATCTTATGGTGCTCATCAAAAAGAGGAATAGTTTGCTGATTTGTTATATATTGTGATGTTTTCCTTATATGTTGTTTTAGTTAAACCAGAAATTTAAACTATGCATATTTTGAAAGTATTAAACATAAGTTGGTCAGAACAGCCTTTGAATTACTTTGCCTATATTTTCTCATCTTCAATATTGTCATCAGAATAATGTTTGCAGTATATAATGTTGAATGTATCACTGTGGAGAGAAATACTTCACTAACTGTATATTAATTCCATCACAGAATGGCTCCAGTCAATAAATGTTACTTAATTAGCATAGAAAGTTCTGCAATATTAAAAAAAACCAACCAATGCAGGTCAGCAACTATTCAACAAGATAGGCTTCATGTATTACCTTAGGCACTGAGACTTAAATGTTTAGCCCATTTTTCAAACCAATGTGCCAGAGACAGGACCTGAGATTTTTGTCATCCTAACTAAGTGACTGAATAACAACTATTTCATTTTGCATACTGTAGTATATACCATACCCCTATAATTTTGAATGGTGTAAGGCTGCATTTTTATATATTATATGATCACTGATACACATAATGTCATTTAATAATGCACAATTACAAAAAAAATATCAAATTAAAAATGGAAATAACAAAAATCACCTATTTCCAAAGCAAATATTTCCAAACTTACTTTTGTAAAGAATATGTGACAATGTACACTATTTTACGAAATTATTCCCTAACACATCATTATCATCATCTATAGATAAAGACATTTCAGTATATTTTGGTTATTCAGAGTCATAGATTACCAGAAGATATTACCTAAAATATCTGTACACAATGATACTGGAGTGAGGGACTGAGTTTTGGGGGAAATGGAAGGTAGAAATGTACACGAGATTGTTTCAGAAAATTAACTTTTGGACCACTTGAAGGAGCAATCATTTATTCAAAATTAGCAAATTATTTTAGGTGAATATGTTTATTTACCCTTTCTAAAGGAACATTTTACACTTAGGAAAGGAAAATAAGAGAGATAAAAATGTAATGAATAGTAAACAATAGAATTGATCAAAAATATGTGATACTTTTTTGTGACTTACACACAGATACATATATACATATGTACATACGTGTGTGTATAAAGCATCATATTTGGAAGACACACAAGAGCTGCCTTTAATTATGACTCCAGTACCTACTAATGTGCATATAGGAAAGGGTATACTACTCCCTTCTTCCTTCATCTGCCAAATGGAATGTGAAGATGCTTCTTTAGAGACATCTTAATTTTAAACTTTGAATTGAGTAGATAAAGAGTAATGAATAACCACTTTTAGCCACTAAAATCATGTCATGGTCACATGCTGCACCATATACATCCTGAGATTATTTCGCACACAGAAGCTGTAGCAAGTGGTATTATATTCTGGGTGTTTTTTTTTTCTCCTTGCAGTAACATAAAGGTAATGATATCAAGTAATCACATCCAAAGTCTGTTAACTCTTATTAGGAAAAACTTGTGATATAAGTAATGGGCCTCCTATAAGCCAAATACATCCAGAAAAACTGAAAATGAGCATACATGGCTAAGAAGAATATATAGTATTGTCAGATATTACATGAAATATTAAATTTTTGTTTACAAGCATCCGATACAGTAGGGGCATGTAGGGGAACAAATTAATAATGTTTCCTATCAAAGAAAAGAAAAATAATCTAATTTAATTTCAACTTAAATGTTTATTTAAAATGTATTGAAAGATTTTTTTAATCTTGTAGAAATTTAACAGGCAAATGTTTCCAAAGTTAAGAGTTTAATGCAATTTTTTCCTGCTCATTTTCTTCTTTTTGATACCCACAGTTAAGTGTAACAAAATGTGAAAATAGTCTTAATTTAAAAGAAAAATCAACACTACAAAGCAGATTCCTTAAGAATCAGTCTTTTCCAAAAATAGCAGTTGTCAAAGGGTGAACATACTGAAAGGAATTCATGTTTTCAACCAGGTGAGATTTCAGTAGTTTCATTAATAGTATACTCAAATCTCAAGTGACCAATCTTATATACAACCCCTCCTGATCTTGTCTGCTTTTGATCTTGCCAAATGCAAGGTTTTGTTCTCAAATCCATATTCCCTTTGGAGTTAATTTCAAACAACTACCTTCAAGTCGTGCCCTATGTTCCGTTTCACTGGTATGAAGACTTAATCAAACACAGAGAACAGTTTGGAAGAGCTTTAATGACAGCTTCAAATACTGACACTAATTAACAATAAACTACAGTTATAAGCTTCACAGCTGCCAATTGCTAATCCTGATTTTTATGCTTTGACCTCAATTCTTATTGGAGATCATGTGAATGAAAGGCATATAATTGTCCTCATACAACCCTATATTTTTTCCACCAAATAATCTGAGAATAAACTATCTATCTTTCTATCTATCTATCTATCTATCTATCTATCTATCTATCTATCTATCTATCTATCTATCTATATCTATCTATATCTATCTATATCTATCTATCTATCTCTCTATCATCTCTATTCATCCATCCATGCACAGATAGATACATGTATATATCTAACTTTACACGCAGCATACATGTGTGTGTATTTCATACATATTAAGATGATTTAATTTGTATATATGCATTACAGACTAAGAAAAATGTATTATAATCACATATTTTTAATTTTAAATATATTCTAGATTATTTTCTTAAAACGTTCTATATTTGAGAAGACAAAAAATAGCAGTAATGAAGCAGTGAGTCTACTCACAAGGCCAATGGGTCTATGTTTTCAACTTTAAATATTTGTATGTATTCTAAGTCAGAAGAGCTATGCATAAGAATTCCTTGCTGTATCATAAAGTTTCAATAAGACTTAAAAATAGTTAAAATATTCTATTCAAATACATTAAAAGAAACAGCAAAAACACTTCTACAACACAGAATCACAAATATTGTAACATAGTCTCAACATAATATTTTTCCCCTTCCTATAGACAGAATATCATAGGAAAATAAACTCCTTAAAACTGTTCCCTAATCTATGAATATGCCTTTGTCTGAAATTGGGGGGGGGGGAAATAATTTTTGAGTATTCCTCACTATCCCAGTATTCAGTATACTACTTTGCTAAAATAAAAGTGATTTTTAAAAAAAAATCTGTACGTAGCACATCACTGATTTTGATTGAATTTAACCAAGCCTGTCATGTTTGCTGCCAAAGTAAATATGGAAAATGGGAAGCTTAAAATTGAAACAAACTATCATATTGGCAAACAATTAAAGGTTGTTGTATGACTAAAATAAGGTTGTCATGATAAAGGGCTCTGCAGATTTCAACATGTTTTATAAGTGGTTTAATAATGATAATGATGGTGATGATAAATAAGACCTATCTCCTTTATATTTTTAAATATTATTCAGTTTTAGTAAATTAGTCAAATAGTAAAAGGGAATTCACTGGTGTAGGGAAGTACAGGTGTGAAAATCCTTCCTGTTTGTGATGACTAGCAATGTATACTAGAGTTTTTTTAAAAAGCTGAATAGAGTTTGTGTCTTGCCCAGTGTTACTCTGATATTTTGTGTCAGAATCAGAGATAAGGCATTCCTGTTCATAAATCAAGTTCTCTATCAACTAAACTCTGCAGAATTTTATTTGAATAAATGGGACTTGTTAGAAGGTAGAAGAAATACAGAGGGAGAAGAGAAGGAAAAAGGAAAAGAAATTAAGAGGAAGGGAAGGGAAAACAGAAAGGAAAACAATAGGGAAGGAGGATGAGGAAAAGAGAGAGAAGAGGAAGAAGACAAAGTAGGAAGGAGGAGAAAGATGAAGGGAAGCAGGAGGAGGAAGAAGGAGGAAAAGGAAGAGGAACAGGTAGAAGGAAAGCAGCATTTGAATTAAGGGGGTGTAAGTTGAGGGAGGATGGGAGCTCACTTGAATTCTAAGGGAACTAGAAGTTTCACAGAAGGAAAATAACTTCTTCAAATTAAGGTCACAGAACAAAAACGCATTTGACATTTAACATTTGTTGTCACAAAAATAATAAAAAATCTGAATGACTTAGATACATATGAATATAGTAGATATTATATTATCTAACACTCAGAGAGCCAAGAGTCTCAATTGGATCACTTTACATATAAATAATTTCTGAAGCTACTTAAGACTGATCAGAAACCAGTAGCTGAAAAATCAAACTGCTGTTAAAGTGACCAGATAGCACCAAAGAAAATGACTCACAAAAGTAGAAATCTTAATATCTAGTATTTATATAGTTCCTTAAGTTTCCTAAAGACTTTGTATACATTATGTCACTTTATAAAACATAAAAAATGCTCTGTTATAATATCATAACATTATTTCAGGAAGAGGGACTGAGGAAAGAAAAAAATAATAATAATCTAACCCTATACCAAGATAAGATTGAAATAGGTACATAATTCAAACATAAAAGTATGATACCATGAGTAAATTAGGAAAGCAAGGGATAATTTAGCTGTCAGATCCATTGAGAGGGTAAGAACGTATGACCAAACAAGATAGAGAACATCATGAAATGCAAAATGGATAATTTTTGTTACATTAAATTCTAAAAAGTTTTGCACAAACAAAACCAATGCAATCAAGATTAGAAGGAACACAGAAAGCTGATAAACAATTTTTCCTGCCACTGTTTCTGATAAAGACCTCATTTCTAAAATATATTGAGAACTAAGTCAAATGTATAAGAATACAAATCATTCCCCAATTGATAAACTGTCAAAGAATTTGAATAGGCAATTTTTAGGTGAAGAAATCAAAGCTATCTATAATCATGAAAAATGTTCTAAATCACTATTGATTAGAGAAATGCACATTAAAACAACTCCAAAGTTCTACTATATATCAGATAAGTTAATATAACAGAAAAGGAAAATGATCAATGTCACAGAATACATAGGAAAATTGGAACACTAATGTAATATTGGCAGAGTTGTGAACTGATCCAACCATCCTGGAGAACATTTTGGAACCACATCTAAAGGGCTCCAAGGCTGTTTACCCTTTGATTCAGCAATACCACTACTGGGTCTGTATCCCAAAGGGATCATTAAAAAGGGAAATGGACATTCAGTGCAAAAAATATTTATAGTAGTTCTTCTATTAAGGTTGCAAAATAATGGAAATTGAGGGGAGACACATCAATTGGAGAATGGTTGAACCAGATGTGTTATATGAATGTAATGCAATACTACCAAGCAATAAGAAATGATGAACATGCAGATTTCAAAAAACCCTGGAGATAATCGTATGAACTAATGCAAAATGAAATGAGTAAGACCAGGAAAATATTTTACATGGTATCAGAAACATTGTGTGAAGATCAACAATGCATTAATCAGCTCTTCTAAACAATACAATGAGACAAGTACAAAGGACTCATGAAGGAAAATGCCAACCACATCCAGAGAAAGAACTAAGGAGTATTAATGTAAATTGCAACATACTATTTTCACTTTTTGGGGTTTTTTTTCTTTCTCATATTTTTCCCTTTGTTCAGATTCTTCTTTAACAACATGCCCAATGTGGAAATATATTTAAGATGATTATACATATATAAACTATATCAGATTGCTAGTCTTGGGGAGGGAGGAAGAAAAATTTGGAGCATAATAATTTACAAAAATGAATGTTGGAGACTACAAGTAATTGGAAAAATACAATTAAAAGTGAAAAATAGTCTACATTGGAAATTAAATAAAGGATAAAAATTGTGGACAATAACAAAATAACTGTACTTAATTCATGACCAATTTCCCTCCAAATTTTATTTCATTAATGTTGCAAACTTTCTGATGAGAAAATTTTCTTGTACTAGTGGAACAATGCTCTTTTTCTGTGATGTATTTGGGGAGTTTTCCAGGAAACCTAAAAGTTAGGTGATTTGCTTATTGTCACACTATTAGCTTGATTCAGAATCTGAATTTGATCCAAATAAGTACAAAATAAAGTTGACACATATCCACTTGCAAATACGTACGCATATACATATGCATGCACGTGTACACATACATATTCACATATGTGGATGAAACCCCAGTGCCAAATCCCATTATGACTCTCCCCTCATTGAGCAATATCAGTGCCCTGAACCAATGTGAGGAGACAGCTGGGGAGAACTGGAGAGCTCCAGTCTCTTGTCTTCTTTGAGTTGCTAAATGTCATCTGTCTTTACAATCAATTTGGGAGCTTCCATCTTCAAGAGAAAAGATAAAAAATGCTAACTCCACTCCATGGATTGCTGAAGAAAAAGACTGGAGGGAAAAAACTCTCCTAATTGCAGGAGAGGAATTGGGAGATACACCTTATTACATGGGAGATACACCTTATTACACACACACACACACACACACACACACACACGGAATAAACTTGAGGAGAAGAGACATGTTGAGGAAGATGAGTGTAATGTTTGTTCAGTACTTATGACAGGAAAACCTATAAATCTGGTAATGTATGATGTTTTAGCTATTACTGAAAGAAATGTTTATATAGATCTGTGTTCTCACCAATGTAGGCTTTTCCTTCAATGATATAGATAATAATTTATTTTTTGCCATCCCATCCAGTGTGACATTTTCCATTTTCCATCTATGTCTTTTACTGGGGAGTATGCATATATGAATAGTTTTTACTGGAAAAAACAAGATGAGACCAGGACATTCAGTAAGATTAATATTAAAAGGCTGGATTTTTAAAATTACCAATACAAAACACCAATCAATCAGTATTTGTTAATTACCATTAATGTACATATGAATTTTCTGAAATGTGAATATGTTATTTCTAAATTAAACATATTAGAGATCTAGAACTATCCATTAGAGGTAAAATGAACTGATTGTGAACATGAAGGAGTTTTTATTGATTTTAAAAATATTTAATTGCTGAGAATGATCTATCTCCTGAACAAATTTATAGGCCTAATGAAACTAGTAGTGCTTACCCAGGTCTACCACAGCAGATTTAGGTGACTGTAATGTCACTGGCTTTAGGCAGAACAAAAACAGCCCAACCATTTCATATTTCACATTCTCATAAAATAGAACCACTGCTGATTGAAAAATATAATTGCCCCAGACCTTTCAAAATATGCTGTATATTCCCTCTGTCCTTATAAAGTAGAAGTCAATTTATTGAAACATAAGGATCATTGTTTTTCTGTGGGGTTCCATCATTCTTCCTATTGAACAGCACACATGCATTTTAGAAATAAAGGTTAGCCTGAAGATGCTGGACCTATCTTCTTGGCATACAACTGTGGAGCACATACTCATGAAAGACTTGTTGTTGTTGCTCTTGGAGTTGGAGCATTTTTCATTTGTATCAAACTCTTTGTGATTCCATTTGCAGTTTTTTCGAAAAAGATATTGGAGTGGTTCGTCATTTCCTTCTCCAATTCATTTTCACAGGTGACAAAACTGAAGCAAATAGGCATAAGTGACTTGCCCAGGGTCTATTAAGCCTGACACCAGATTTGAACTTAGGAAAATAAGTCTTCCTGACCTCAGGCCTGACAATCTATTCACATGAAAGTTTACTGTCTAGTAATAGTTTTAGTAAAATCTTGTTTGCCTTTTGTAACTTCATTTGGCTAATCGTTTTCCCTCATTGTGATCTCACACAGGAATATGCATGTGATCTTATACCTCCCTTTTTCTAGAGGAACATTCCTTCTATAAACTCCATTTTGAGAAAGGATATAGGATGCTATTATTCAGACCTTCCTGCTCTCTGATTCTAAGTCTCCAGACTTTGGTACCCCATCGCCACATAAGTACCTTCTCTGCAACACTTTTTGAGTCCAATTTATGTATTATTATCTTTTATCAGAATATAAGCTACTGGGATTGTCTTTCATTTAACATGCATTTATAAAGATTATATTTCAAGATGAAAAACTGAGGCCTAGAGAGGTGAAGTGAATGAATTTGTCGTAATCATATGAAAGGGGAATTAATGGAATGACAATTTCTAATTCCCCAAACTCTTGATTTTCTACTGTCAGAACTTTTAAAAGAACAGTAATCAATTGTGCGGATTTTATTCTAGGATTTTTAATCTTTTTATATAATTAAATATTGTTTTAGTGTTTTGCTTATGTCTGAATTTTTTTGCTTTGTTTCTTATGTCTAAAATTAAATTTAAAATGCTTGCTTGATGAAAATTGCAACATGACAATGTTTGTAGTTGTGCATTCCAATGGACAAAAATTTTAGCCTTTGAAATCATTCTTGAAAAATACATGGACCAAAATCTCCAAAAGAGTTAAGAATAGCTCTTTCTGCCTGCTGACAACTTCTGTTTCATAATACTTTCAATTTTTATAATTTCCCATTTTAAAAGGGAGTGACATCATAAGACTCTGGGATTTCAAAGCCCCTGTAGTTTTTTAATCTAAATGTCTTTCTGGATCTACGATTTTATAACTTGATCATCTTTATTGAACTCTCCCATTTTCCCTTTGTCTGCAAGGTATTAGAATGAAGAGTGTTGTTTTGCTGGGCTGCCCTCTTCTTGTTTTCTGGGGATCCTTCCTGTCCATAGAACTGGGGAGATGCCATTCTTTCTGTACCCCCACCCCCACTTTGTTTCATAGAAGATCATACTTTTCTCTCAAGAAGTTGTCAATGGAGGCCTAGTATAGACTATTATATCCAAGTTGAACCTGATTAATAAAATCAGTAGTATTTTCCTTGAATCCATAGTACTACTTCCTTTTTATTAATTTTTTTTCTTTTTGAAGGGCAGAGAGCAGAGCAATTGGGGTTAAATGACTTGCCCAAGATAACAAGGTTAGTTTTTGTGTTAAGTGCCTGAGGCTAGATTTTAATTTAGGTTCTCCTGACTCAAGGGCAGGTGCTCTATTCACTGTGCCACCAAGCCACTCCATTTTATCCAATTTCTTGCCACAAAATTAAAAAAAACAAATAAAAAGGAAATAGAACTATGGATTTAAGTAAAAATTTTTAAAAAATCATTTATTTTCTTTTAGTGTTTACTTTATACAAGGTACTATTGTTAGTTCTGGGGATACACAGAGAAGCAAAGGAAAGACAATCCATTTACTTCTTAGGTTTATATTCAAATAGAGAAAAACAATACATAAAAATGGAACTGAAAATGGTTGTGGAACAACTATTTTGTTGAGGATGTGTTTTTGAAGTCTGCAGAGTTAAATTAAGAGCCTAGAAAGGAGTGAATAATGTGGTTATATATCCTTTCTAAAAGTGGAAAAAGGAGGGTCATAGGGACAAATATATATTATAGGGTGAGGTCACAAAGAACAAGGGAAAATGCCATTTTGATATGGTGGTGAAGTCTGGAGAGTAAGAAGCAAATCTAGCAGAGGAATGAAGGATGTTTAGCCTAGGGCCTTTCTCAAAATAGAGGTTCAAAAAAAATGAAACAACAGCTGAAACTCAATTAGGGAAGATAGCTGCATTTTAATAGTATGTATGAGAAATGAGAAATACAGGGAAGCATGATGAGAGAGAATTTCAGAGCATACACAGAGCATGTTTTATTTTTTGATATGGTCAAATTATCATAACGAAGAAGGACTTTAGCCCAGTCCCCTTATTTTAGGAAACCAAGGCTAGAGAGGCAAAGGTACTTGTTTACCATCACACAGGTTACTAGTAAGAATAAAGCATGTTTTCTGATTTAACTCCAAAATTGAAAATGAATTAATCAACAAATCTTTATTAAGTGTGTCAGATACTCTACTAGGTCCTAAGGAAATAAGTGCAAAGAAAAAAAAATGTCTATTGGCAAAGAATATACATTACAATTAGGTAGACAAGTAGGTACAATGAATGTATGTGTATATGAAAATATACATATACACAGCAAAAATAAATTTACTAAAATTAGTAAACAAAAATATTTACAAAGTAGTTAAATGCATGGTAGACTTTCAAGGATGGCATTAGTGGGATTTTAGGTAGTATGACTTTATGAAGCAGAGGTAAGGAAAATTATTATAGTGAAATGAATGAAAAACCTGAGAGACAGAGTTTCTGGGTAATTAGTAATCAATTTATTAATTAGGCTAGTTAATATTCAATAAATTGAGGGTCAGTGGTTTCTCCTTGTAACTAAAGACAAAATCATGGAGATACCTAAGTGCTTAAATTCCTTTGGAAAAAAGGGTTCCCATGACAGGTGAATATCAATCCTAATTGGTGAATAATTAATGAGGGCATAGACACTGAAAAGAGGAGATTGGTTGAAAACCATCTGCTCTTCCAGTAGAGAACAGGGCTTGATCATGGGACTCAGACACCTCCAGCAATTTGGAAAAAGAAATCTATCTCTATCCAAATCACCTTGGTTGGTTTTCTCCTTCACAAGTAGGGTTACTCTAAACCACAATGGAGTACTGCATGACATTGACTTTATGCTTTAGGGCTGCAATTCACCTAGATTAGATTATTTTTACTCTCTAAATAGAAAGTCTCCTAGTTGGGTGGTGTTCTGCCCAAAATCAAGGAACATGTTCCCAGAGGATTTGGGTAATCTCATCTATCAACAATGTCCTTCAGAGACTGACTGACTTATAGATGCTGGTTCCTGAAAGAGAAAATAAAGAGAAAAAGCCTTAATTCTAATTTAATAATTGGTTATTAATAGAAAATGATCACTTTTTTCAATAACAACATGGAGTACTATGAACTGGATTGAGGAGACATTTAGATCAGATAAGTGATTGTTATGGAAGTATAAGTAAGACATTAGAGGAGCCTGAAAAAAAAGTGATAGCAATATGAGGAGACTGAGAGGGCTGAATATGAAAGATGCTGTGATAGGACGATGTAACAGCAATCAGTTTAGCAGACTTAGGGCTAAGTATGAAAGATGTGAGCTCTTTGTGGAAAGTGTGAGCCCTACATGGAAGGTGTGAGCACTGTCCACTGTTGACAAGGCGTGAACTCCCCTATTGGTGGAAGAAGGGGATTGGCTGAGACAGGAGGCCAGTGTGTATATAAAGAAGAATTTAGAGACAGTGAGACAGAATTGAAATTATTCTGTGGAGGAAGCAGGATTGTCTCAGCATCTTGGAGCTGAACTGCTGTGCTGAGGAGAGATAGAAAGAGGGAGAGAGTCAGAAAGAGAGAGAGACAGACAGACAAACAGACAGAGACAGAGAGTCAGAGAGAGAGACAGAGAGACAGATACACAGACAGAGAGAGACAGAGACAGAGATAGATAGAGACAGACACAGAGACAGAGACAGAGACAGAGACAGAGAGTCGGAGGGGCAGAAATGGACAGAGACAGAGAGAGAGAGACAGAGAAAGAGAGAGACAGAGAGTATTTCTCTCCCAGCATAGGGAAGCTGACTGAGACCTGAGATGGAGTTTTCCTGACACCAGAATCTGGTGAAGGTCACCCACAAAGCCAATAATCCTTCTGAGTCCTAGGGTCAACTGAACTGCTGGAGGACTGAAGAAACATGACCAGGATAAGACTTTATTTGTTCATGGCCCGGATGATCCTTGATTTCCAGGCAAGAAAAGTGGTGAAGGGTTTGAGATGTATTAGACCCTGTGAACTTCAGGGTGTGCTAGGGACTGCCCTGAGGACTAGACGAGAACCTGGCAGATGTCTGCTTCTGAATCCAGGTGACTGTTTTGTGGATTCAGGAGGGAGCTGGGACCATGGAAGGCGATGCAGGGAATCAGAGAGACCACCCAGAGTCAAGATGAAACGGCCTCCCCTTGGATGAAACTGACAATAGTTGGAGACCAGGAGTGGAGGATTTGTGTGGTTTTCTAGTGATTGTATTTAGTGATTGATTGAGTTGATGTATGGTTGCCCCATGAGTGGAAGATTGATGTATGGTTGCTCCATGAGTGGAAATTTGAATATTGTATTATGAATTGATTGAATTAAAATGATTGATTTGCCCCATGAGTGGAAGACTCATTATTGCATTGTGAATTGATTGAATGATTGCCTTGATTTGTAATGCAATAAACAGAGTGTTCACTATTACTATGTAATCCAAACTTTAAAAGCTGTTCACAGTAGCATTCTTTTGGGAATGTGCTGGTGCACAGCATTACAGAGAAACAACAAAATTTGGCAATAGCCTGAATAAACGAAATTATAGTGAGGAGTCCAAGAAAGTGTTAAGTTTAAGAACGGGATACTAGAGGAATGATAGTTCCTTTGATAGAAATAAGAAAGTTTGGTAAAGAAGACAGTTTAGAAGAGAGCTAATTAATTGTTTCAGATTTATTATGTTTAAAATGTCTCAGAGACATCCAGCTTGAAAGGTCTGTTAAGTGACTGATAATATGGGACTCAAGCTCAGAGAAGGTGGGACTGGACTGGGGTTCATATAAATAGGTATGATCATTTAAGTTTTGGAAGATGATGATGTTAACAAGTTAAAGAAAGAAGAGAATCTATCTATCCATCTGTCTGTCTGTTTGCCTGTCATCCATCTATCATCTCTCTCATCAATTCTATAAGTACATCAAGTAAAATGGAAGCTTCAGGTTAGTAATTTAGACCCTATATCAGGAAAAGCTTCCTAAAAATTAGGCATCTCAAAAAGACAGAATGAGCAGCATTGGGACCTTTCTGCCATCTCTAGGATTTCAAGCAAAAAGAAGTTTGAGGGCTAACCAGCAGGATACAGTAAAACTTTATATTCGTGACCAGGTTGGGCAACATGGCTTATGGGATCACTTCCACGCCTAAAATTCTGCTATTTTTGTGTGCTTAGTAAATATGGTATGAATGATATCTTTTAGCCATTGATAAGATGAGTGAGTAGTGAAAGCATACTTTAATCCCAATGAGCCCAATACAATTTGACCAGATTTATTCCCAAGGCTGCACCCTCATACATCGTCATCAAAGTGAGACAATTTATAACTATTATTTGAGTATCACTCTCCAAAAATTGTGCATTGAGCTAACAATAGCTTGACCTAAGTCATATTTTCTTATCTTGTTGTTGTGGATGCCATGAGGAAAAGAGTCAAAAGACTTACTGGAGCCAAGCTGTATTACTCTTATTGTAGACTGAAGAAATCAAGGCCATCACTCTGTCATAGGAGGAAATTAGATTGGTTTGAAAATGATTTGTACTTTAAACAATCATGTTATTGATAACTTGGCAACTTCTGATCATCAGATTGCAAATTGGTTCCTGGATGATGCGAATCTTTGGCCTGCCTGCAGTTTCTAGTGCTGTTTTTTTCTATTTCTTTTCTTTAAAAAAAAAGAATTCCTTTGAGTTCCAGAAAATATAGCTAAAAGTAAACTCCTATAGTTTTCCATTAAAGTATTTTGCACATAAGCAAAAAAGGATGTAGCAAAAATGTGCATGTAAAAAATCATTTTCTTATTTACTTAGATACTTTGAAAAGCCTAAGCTTGGCTTTTTTAATGACATTGAAATCCTTCACAGCTATGATTTGTCACTTTCTGAGGTGATCTGACCAAACATTTTAATCAGATATGCCTGTAAACCATCTCAACACATTATTTTATAATAACTAGCAGAATGTATTGTCCTACTATTTTAGTATGTCCTTGCCAGTTTGAAGGTTACCTACCAACAGATTAGAACTGTCAAGTCTCATGGTGCTTATTATATAGTGTTCCTGTTAAGGCTGCCTATGAAACTATTAGCCTTTTCCTTTGACATTTTCTGTTCTGCATGGATGAGTGTGTTTATATTACTGTAAATATTGTATTGCTTTGAAGGTAGTTTAAGTAGAGTTCAGGTTAACTGAGTTGCTAACAAGTTACATTTATTGAATTGCCTTTGTTTATACCATTAAAGTACACAATGTTTTCCTTGGTGGTTTAAATTCTTTCCTTTCTGTTCATTTATAAGTTTGGTATTTTATGTCTGATGTGGGAATGGAAACATTATACACTGCATGCTAAGAATAAGGTAATTAATGACTCCACTGAGATTATGGGACTACTGCATGGTGTTCTTTTACATGTTAGCTTCACTTGTAAAGCTACAAAATTCATTTCAATTGTCAGATTCCTTTAGCTCCCTCCCGAGAGGGTGCCCTGAAGGCCATCAAACTTTTTTGCATTCAGAGTGCTAGAATTTTTTCCCCTCATTTTGTTCACAAGGATTCAAAAAGACAAACTACTCAGAGTTTATTTATACTTGAATAGTTTGTTAAAATGAAGTGTGCTTCATTTTTTTAAATCTAAGACATTTCTTAAATTGTGGTCGAACTGTAAGCAAAAAAGGACAAACAACTTATGCTTTTATTAGAGGACAATCTCATTAAAGTGGTGTATGAAGAAGTTTCTTGAGAATAGAAAAGATTCAGACCAGGAAGATATTTTAATGAAAATGTTTGTTAATTCACATTCAGTATCTAACATACCAATTTCTTTATGCGAACACAACCTAGTTTTCTTCTGATAGAAAGAAACCTAGCTAGTAAACTTATTTCCATCTTTTAGAAGAGCTAAGAATAATGAGAAACTTGAACTTCCACCCACTGGGGGAGGGAAAAATCAAGGAGACAGAAAAAAGAGTGATAGTAACTCTCAGAGAAAGTATCACCACTATGAATTAGACATTTTTAAGAGTCCTCTGTTCTTTTTAGGTTTTAATCTCTGTCAGACTAGATGTGCATTTAAAAAAACAATTTTCTTATTACTTAGATACTTTCAAAGATTTCTGCTAACAGAACCCTCTGGCCTTAGTTGATATTATTCCTGGGGTGTTCTGTGTCTCCCCCAAAATCCATCAACTTTTGGTGACCTTCTGGTGATTAAGCCACATTGAATAATTCAGCAGTACTCAAAGCTTTTCAAGCCCTTTTTTAGAGTGCTTTGCCAATGCTCAAAATCCTCTGGAAAGGTGTTAATGAAGCAAAATTAGTACCACAAATTGATGAAGAACTGTAGTAAGACTTCAGTTCTGCATCTTCATTAAAAAAAAGATTATTGATTTACAATGTCTCTGACTTATAATTTCTAAGCAGAGAATGGGTATGAATGGGAATGGCCTAAGTTACTTTGTTCAGTAAAGCAACTATGTTTGTTTTTCTATGTATTTAAAAGCTATAGAACTGCACATGCCTAGGCATATGCATTGGATAACAACCTTTTTAGATGTAGCTATCAGGTTTACTAAAATACCTCCTTTGCTATTGCCTAGGAGTTCACAACTAAGGTACACTATTTATAGTTCTGCTCCTGACCATCTGTCCCATTGTCATGGTTTTGCATGTCCCATGTCATTTCATCCTCTATGGGACAGGGATCTATTCTCTAAATATTTCTAGTGTACCAGATTTATATCATGCTGCTTAGTTTCAACAGTGATAGAATGGATGGCTCCAATCCAGGACTTCCTTCTTTGTGATACTGCATTATCATCCAATATTTACTTGGCCTTGCAGACTATGGTAACTGCTCCACTCAAGAAGCCAGCTGTGACATCTCTGTGAGGTCAATGTCTCAATCTATATAGAAAGTTGGACAGTTAAATTGTTTTTTTGGCCTTCAGTTTGTTCTGAAGCCTTTTGCCATGCTGTCTGCCAGGTTCTGAAAGAACACAGTACCTTCTGGATAGCATATCAAGAGAGCCCAGATCTACTAACAGTGTCAGATGCTTTTGTAAACATCTAACACAAAGGACATAAAATGCTATAATGTTCTCTAATACAAATCCCAATTTTTGCCGAAATCTAATGATTATCAAATATCATATCCTCTGTACCGCATTCAAATCTGAAGCTATGTTGAGAGTTGAAAAATCCTTAGTTTATACTTTTTTCTGTGTCTTGCTAACAATGAAGAGTAGAATGATGGTGTGATTAATAGCTTTCATTCAATTTTATGTATATCAAATGGAACTTTGCTTTTGGTGCAGTAAGGGAAATCTTAAAGACCCTCAAAAAATATACTGATTGTTAAGGTCAATAAGATGAATGGCAAGCAATCAATGATGTGAAATGAAAGACAAGCTGTATTCAAATATTATGTCAAAGGGAGAGGAGTGCATAGGTTGTAGACTATATTTGGTTATCTAGCCATCAGAAACTGACTATCACACAAGTGTCAAGGTCAGTCATAATATTCAGTATGTCTGGAGATAAGGTATTCAAACACTTCAGAATTAGGGCCCTCAACTTTATCTTCCCAACTAAAACCAAAAAGAAAAAAAAAGGGGAAGAAAAATTCCACAGACTTGTCTCTCTCCATTAATACTTGTAATCTGAAGGCCATATGATTATAGATAGTTTTAGATCCACCTACAATTTTATCACCTCCTGTTCTTCAGAAATGGCCAAGTTCCTGCTTAAAGGGATCTTTCCTGTGTCAATGATAATCCCAATAGGCAGAATGCAACAGGACTGTCTTAGTTCTACCTGCAACAGTCTTCAGTAATTTTTTTTCTGAAATGTCATTATTGTTGTTAAACTGTTTTTGAATTGCTTCCAACTCTTTGTGACCTCATTTGGAATTTTTAATTTATTTTTTACAAAAATACTTTACTAGTTTGCTATTTCCTTCTCCAGCTCATTTTACCAATAAAGAAACTGAGACAAACATGGTTGGTGACTTGCCCAGGATCACCCAGCTAGGAAATGTCTGAGGCCAGATTTGAACTCAGGAACAGAATACTCTAGACTTCAGACCCAGCACTCTCCACTGTGATACCTAGCTGCTATGAAATGTCATAACTAAATATTGATAAGTGACTGATTGCTGAAAGATTCCCTTGCTAACTGTTAATTCTAATGGCTGAATGGGGACAGGAATGTGAATAGCCTTCCAGCAAATCCATCAATAATTGTTACTGCTTTTATTTACCCCAAAGAGCACTGGGAAATCTCCATTAGAAATTTACATGATTTCTTGTACACCACGTCACATTGAATCTTTGCCCACAGACCTGCCTTTTTGAGAATATTCTAGGAAAAGCCATTTTTTTTTATTGGACAAGATACTACCTGTGCCCCTTCCTGACTGTTTTCTCCTTAATAAACAGTTTTTCCAACTGCGTTGATGGCAACACTTCTCTGAGACCTTATCATCTTTTTTTTTAACCCTGTGATGAAGGACAAATACGTCCTTTTTAGTGTCATAGCATCATAGATTTCAAGCTAGGAGAAGCATTATCTCATTCAACTTCCTCATTTTACACATAAGAACCAGAGGGTATAAATGACTTACTTGCCCAAGGTAATACAGAAGGCATACTAATAATTCAAAGAAGGTCCTCTAAATCCTATCAGTTGTTTCACTTGAACCTGGCTCTCAACATGTGCTGGTGTGTGTGTGTGTGTGTGTGTGCGCACTATGTATATTTGTGGTGAATGAACAGAAAGGAATCACTAGCATTTACAATAGCCACTCCTCAATACTGAAAAAGTGCTCATCTAATGCATGCTTTTGACTTGATGACTCAAGAAAAGAAAGGAATCTTAGTATGATCTTAGTACAATATTGTCTGTATCTCCTTTTGAGTGATTTTTAAAGAATAACCTACATAATTGTAATGATAACTGCTTCGTAACTATAGGGATTGATTAAGATATATAAAACACTAGACTTTTTGGTTTAACTAAAAATTAAAAAAAAATCGTTTTTTCTGTGGGATCTCTCCACCCCAATAGAAAGCCTGAATTTAAATACTTTGTACTCTGGAATTTTTTTTCCTCAAAATACTACCATATTCAATATAAATTGAGCCAACTGGATGATAAGCTAGTTAATTCTGGTCGTTGATGTACAGATCTGAAAACTTCATTAGGTTTCAACACATTCTTCTCCATATCAACATGATTTAATAAATAATATCTTTTCTCATTCATTAGAATCAAGGGAGAGGTGTAGGATTCTTCTCTCCACACAGACTTCTGCATAGGTGCATTACCGCATTCTTCCATTAAGTCAGAAAATTAAAAAAAAAGTTTTACCAGGATGACAAGTGCTAGGATCACTGAATACAAAATAGGATGTGACCATTTCATGGAAAACTGGCAACTTTGCAATAACCCTCTTAACATATTTCCAGTTAGGTCTTGATTTTCAAAAATTTTCTTCTGCTCTTTCGATGGTAAGATGAGATGGGCCCTATAAACAAATGTTTTTGTTTTTGTTTTTTTTTGTTTTTTTGTTTTTTTGGAAGGCAGTTGGGGTTAAGTGACTTGCCCAAGGTCACACAGCTAGTTTTTGTGTGTGTGCGTGTTAAGTGTCTGAGGCTGGATTTGAACTGAGGTACTCCTGACTCCAGGGCCGGTGTTCTATTCATTGTGCCACCTAGCCACCCCCCTATAAACAAATGTTAAATACTTCAATAATGGCCAAAACTCTGCCAGTGGTATCCTCAGGGATGTCAACCTGTGAGAGAATACCACTACTGGTAAATACACTGTTTTCACTGGGTCCAGACTCACTTTTGTATTCACCAGCATAAATCAGTTTTTTTCCTGATTCCTGAGTTTATTTCCTCATTTGGCATTGTACTCTTTAATTGTGACAGTTAAACATTTCCAATAAGAATGCAAGATTATTTGGAGAGTATTGCTTTATATTCACTAGTTTTATTTGTTCTATAATACTTTATTAAAAATTATTTTGCTATACTTCTTCCTTTTCTCCAGGTTGATAATTCATTTGAAAATGCAAGAATAGAAGCTAATAAATTCTCCAACTATACTAATCTTCAGTATATTTATATTGATCTTTTAATGTAACTCTGCAAATACAATTAAATATTTCTTTATTTTATATAAAGAAAACTATGAATGGTAAATAAAATTTAAATTATTTAAAATGATAATCTCCTAATCAAACAAAATTCAGATAATATTAGGATAAGGGACTAAGATTGACAAAATAGTGCATTGAAGATTTCAAATAAAATGTTGACAGAAACAGAAAGGATTTAGATTTATTCCTCAGTAAATAAGTGATTTAAGTATATGAAAAAAGTTCAAAAGAACAAAAAAAATAAACTAAATGAAACATTGTTCAAAATCATGAAAAAGTGAACTAAAAGACCTCATGAAGTATTACATGAAATCTATGCATTGGCCAAATATTGAAATCTCAACACTTAAAGGGAAATGGGAAGAAAGATTCACTAATTGACTTGGAGAACCTGAGAATTTTTCCATCACTTGGAAAATAGTTTGTAAATATGCAATGATATTTGCTAAATCTCATTAACACATTTATCTTCCAAAATTAATTACAATAAGCAAAGGATGTTATTAACACAGCATTCATCATAGCAACATTCAAAATTATAAAAGGTTTTTAAAAATCTGTGTTAGTAATTTGAAAATTATAGAAAATATTATTTTTTATCAATTGTTTTGAGAAATATTTTATTTTATTATTGAGAATTCAAAGAAATAATGGAAGAATTGGAGGAAAATGTTACAAGAAGGGAAGAAATATGAAACACTGTGAAGTAATACATAGTAAGGAAACCAGAGGACAAAGAACAATTTGATCTATAACTAAAAATGTGAATAAAGACAGCAATAAGAGGAAACAAAAGTATCAATGTTGGCAGCAAATGATTAAATATATAATAAACACCTGCTCTATGAATAAAATATGTAAAGTACCAAAAAAAAAAGAGTAGAGTATGAGTGGGAGCCAAAATGGCAGAGAGAAGACAGAAAGTTTCTTGACTTCTCCCCAGTTTCCCTCAGAAATGTTAAATCAAGCCTCTAAATAGATGCTGGAGTGACAGAACCTACAAAAAGATGAAGTGAAACAATTTTCTCCTTCATATAAATTAGGAGGACTTCAGGAAAGACATGTCTCACTTGTGTTAAACGGGAGCACAGACTGTGTTAGGACAAGTTACTTGGAGGCTCTTAGGGATGGCACAGATCAGCAACCAAGTCCTCTCAGGCTGACTCAGAAGGCCAGTGGTCCTGCAGGCAAACTGGGAGAACTGCAATTACAGCAGAAAAAGCAAATTTCCAGCCCTGGAAGCCAGGTAAGGACAGGTGTGAGGAGGCCAGGCCCCCCCCCCCAAAGCAGTGAAGAAGATACTATGAACACAAAAGGATCCATTATAGAAAGCCAGGGACACAAGAAGCTTGGGAAAGTACTTCCTCTTGCCAAGGAGCAAAGCACAACACTAAGAGCCACAAAATAGGCAAAAAAAGAACAAGAAGAAAAAATAATAAATAATAATCTCAATCACAAAGAGCTACTAGGTGACAGGGAAGATCAAAACAAATTCAGAAGCCAACATTGTGAGAATGCCTACATGTGAAACCTCAAAGAGAAAAATGAATTGGTTTCAAGCCAAATACCCTCATTAGATGAGTCAAAAAGAATTTTAAAAGTCAAATAGAAGAGGTAGAAGAAAAATTGAGGAAAAAAGGAAAGGTATGCAAGAGAGAGACAACATTTGGAAAAGGAAGGACAAAAATTGACTAAAGAAAAAATTTTTTTGAAAAATATAATTGGGCAAATGGGGAAAAAAGCTACTTAAGAAGCAAAACTGACCAAATAGAAAAGGAGGTACAAAAGGTCCTTAAAAATTAAAATTGTGCTAGTAGAAGCTAATGACTCTATAAGACATCAAGAATAATCAAATAAATCAAAAGAATGAACAGAAAAACTAGAAGAAAATGTAAAATATTTCATTGGAAAAACAGCTGGAAAATAGGTCCAGATGAGATAATTTAAGAAATATTGGAATACCTGAAAGACAAGATTTTAAAAAAAAACAGACAGGAAAACATCTTTCTTTTTTAAAAAATAAATTTTATTTGTTTCTTGTTTACATCATTCATTTTCATGAGATTTTTGAATTACAAATTTTTCCCCATCTTGCCCCTACCCCAACCCTAAAATACAAATCCCTCTATAAAGCCCATTTCCTGATCTGCTCCCTTACTTTCTGGTAGGGCAGGGAGGGTCTCCCTACCCCAGCCTCTATATATCTTAATTCTTAGTTGCCAGTATTGCAGAGCTTTAAATTCCAGATTCTTTCAATTCCTCCCTTGTCACCCAACCCCGCTAGAAGGACAATCAATTCAATACAGGCTGTGTAGGTGTGATTATACAGGACATCTTCATAGTAGACATATTGTGACAGTGACCTTCCTATCCCTCCCCACCTTGAGCTATTCTCTACCCTCTCCCTGTCCCTTTACTGAAGTTGTGCTCCCAGCATCCCTCACCCAGATCATGCCCTGCCCTCCATTATCCCCCTTCTCATCTCCATGACCCCTACTCTCCTGTGCGGCATGATGCCCAGTGTAGCATTTATGCCATTTCTTCCCTAAGCCAAATTCGATGACAGTAATTGAAAGTAAAGTTGTAACAGATATCCCTTGCCTCTTCTATATGGGATGATTAACCCCATTTTGTCTCTCCCTGTCTCCTCTCATTCTAGTCCTCTCCCACCTCAGAATTTTGCCTTTTAAAGTATCATCCCTCTGTATTCAATTCATCCTATACCCTCCATATACACATCTACACACATGCTCAGGTATGTATTCATACGCATATATGGCCTCCTATTTAGACATATGTGTAAGTATACTTATATACACATTTGTATTCCCTTACCCTATCCTCATGCTAAGAAAAGTTTCATAAGTTACTATTATCATTTTTCCATATTGGCATGTAAATACTTCAAATTTGCTAAGTTCCTAATGATTTCTTTCCCATGTTTACCTTCTCACGCTTCTTGTATTTGATTGTCAAATTTTCTGTTCAGTTCTGATTTTTTTCAGCAAGAATGCTTAAAAGTCCTCCACCTCGTTGAATGACCATATTTTCCCCTGGAATAATGTGCTCAGTTTTGCTGGGTAGTTGATTCTTGATTTTAATTGAAGCTCCCTTAATCTTTGAAATATCATATTCCAGGCCTTTTGATCCCTCAGTGTAGCAGCTGCCAGGTACTGGATTATCCTGATAGCGCTTCCGCAGTATTCAAATGGTTTCCTCTTGGAAGCCTGTAATATTTTCTCTTTAACTGGTATTCTGGAACCTGGCAATAACATTTCTAGGAGTTTTCTTTTGGGGATCTTTTTGAAAAGGTGATCGGTGAATTCTTTCAAGTTCCATTTTGTCCTCTGATTCTGAAACATCAGGGCAATTTTCTTTGAGTATTTCTTGAAGGATACTTTCCAAGTTCTTTTTTTC
>JAQQSW010000306.1:0-18492 GCA_028646575.1 Pseudocheirus occidentalis
ATATATATATATATATATATATATATATATATATATATATATATATATATATATATATATATATATATATATACATTTAAATGCAGAATTAAAGAATGCTTTATTTTAACGGAATATTTAAATATACTTTCATATTGGAGAAAATATAACATCATAAGCAACAAAATGAAAATGGAAATAATTACCCAATAATATTCAGGTTCATCCTGGTAGTAGAAAAATGATGGCAATTTAATAGCCTAACTCAATAGAATAAATACCCACCATAATACATAATATAATAATGTAAAATAATAATTAAATACCCACTATGTGCAAGAGCAGATGCAATATAGTAATGAATAGAAAGCTGACATTGTAGTCAGAGCTGAGTTCAAGTCTTGCTTCTGACACTTAACCACTCAGAATCCTAGGCAGCTCTCTATGTTTGCTAATTGCAGAATAATTGTTGGTCTCAATTGGTAGAATGAATATCCTCTCTTTAATAGAAACTTTCTATTATAAAGTAAAACCAGCAAACATTTATTGAGGACCTACTATGGTCCAGGAACTATACTAAGTGGTGGGGATACAAAGCAAGGCAAAAAATAGTCCTTGCTCTCAAGGACCTCATAGGCTAATGTGGGAGAAAGTATACAAATTACTATGTATCAACATTATATGTGTGTGTATGTTTATATACATATATATATGTACACACATATATATGGTGTGTACATAATATAGATGTACACATGTCTATGTAACTATGTTTATGTATGTGAATATACATATACATATATTATATACACATATACACACATATATGTGTGTATGATAAACTGGAGGTGTTCTTAGAAGGAAGGAACTAAGATTAAAGAAGAATAGCCAAGGCTTTCTTGCAGAAGGTGGGACTCTAGCTGAGACTTAAAGGAAGCCAGGAAAGCATAGAGATGGTGATGAGGAGGGAGAGAATTTGGGACTTAGGAGATAGTCAATGAATATACCCACTGTTAGGAGATGGAGTCTCTTTTAGAGGAACAGAAAGGAGGCCAGACCACTAAATCTAAGTCACATAAGTGGTCTATTCTAAGGAAGCCACAATAGGTAGAGGGGAGTAAGCTGTAAGATGATTGGAAAAATATGAAGGAACTAGGTCAGGGGTAGGGAACTTGCAGCCATGAGGTCACATGTGGCCCTCTAGGTCCTTGAGTGTGACCCTTTGAATCCAAACAAATCCTTTCTATGAAGTTTGGATTCAGTCAAAGGGCTGCACTTGAGGACTTAGAGATTCGCTTGTGACCTGGAGACTACAGGTTATGAAAGGCTTTAAAAGCCAATTAGAAGATATTATATTTGATCCTAGAGGTAATAGTTTATTGAATAAGAGCACATGTTCAGATCTGTACATTAGGAAGTATAGGTAGACTAAAGCAACTCCATTATATGTCCTGACCCTGTTGGTATTGCCCTCTCCCACTCTTTGTAGCACTGTTCTCTTTCTGTTGAAACAGTAAGATATCCTTTTGTTCCTTCTGCCCAGGTCTGGGGATCTCCCTTGCTTGTGAACTCTATGAACCTTCATTGGTTCCAAAACTTTCTGCTTTTGGTATGAATTTGTTCCAGTACCGACAATTGTATCCACAGAAGATCATTTTGACAGCTGAAGAGAAGATGGATTAGATCGGGGAGATACTTGTGGCAGGGGGACCCACCAGGATACTATTGCAATTGTCCAGGTGTGAGGTCATGTGTGTGTATGCCAGTATGGAAATAGTGTCAGAAGAAAAAAGAGGACGTGTGTGAGATGTTATAAAGGTAAAATTGGAAGGATTTTGGCATCTTATTAGATATGGGAGGTGAGAAAGAGCATGGAGTCAAGGATGATGTTGAAATTGTGAGCATGAGTGACTGGGAAGATGGTGCTACCATTGATAATAATAAGAAAGTTCAGAAGGTAAGAAGAGGATTAGGTAGGAAAGACAATGAGTTCAATTTTAGTCATGTTGAATTTAGTATTTCATTTCTCCTAGAAATCCAGGTTAAGATGTCTAATAATCAGTTGAAGATATGAGGCTGGACCTCAGAAGAGAGGGCAAATACATCCAAAAATCATCTGCACAGAAGTAATTGAATCAATTGTTAAGCAAATAGTATAGATTGTTAAGCAAAATAGTATAGAAGGAGAAGAGAAGAATGCTTAAGACAGAGCCTTGGGGACACCTACACTTAGTGAGAATGGCTCCCAGTAAGGGAGACTAAGAAGTAGTCAACTAGATAGCAGGAGAACCAAGAGAGAGTGATGTCATGAAAACAGATTAAAAAACAAAAGCAAATCACATATTTGAATTATCACTCTTTTAATCTCTCCTCCCTTATGCAAAGCACTGTGCTAAATGCTGAGGCAGGTAGAAAGATAAGTGAGAATAGAACATCTGGTGTGAGAAATAAAGGACAAAAATATAAAGAAGAGTGTGAAAATACATGGAAGGATGTAAGGAGTATAAGGTACCATTTATGAGAACTTACAGGATGGCAGGATCAGTTGAAAACTTTCCTGTGGACAATGTGCCCAAGCTGGACTTTTAAAAAGTTTTGGTTAGGATTTTAAATACCAGAGGTATGAAGGGAAGACATGGTTGGAAAGACACAAAGGTCCTAATGCTGTAGATTGAGAGCTGATTGGAAATTCAGAGGTCCTTGAAGGTGAGATCTTTGATGAAAGTACAAGGCACATGAAGAAGACAGTAGGAAATATAGCTGGAAAGAGCTTGGAACCACATCCTTGAGTTTGAATATTAAGTTTTGGAGCTAGCACTTTATTTAGTAAGGTGCTGATGAGCCAGGAAAGTATTTTAAAGAGGAAAAACACAACAAAAACCTGTATAAAAGGGATCTTAAAGACCATTAAATCCAGCCTGATTATTTTACATGAATAAGATGAAATTCAAGGAGGATAAATGGCTTGCTCAAGGTCACAAAGGAGGAATTAGAATTTCAATTAGGAGTTAGGATTTCATCCTACATTTTTTGACACCAAACCTGATGTTCTTTGAGACTGGAGGCAATATCTTCAGGTACCTTTACAATAGAGGACTTGAAGAGGTAGTGAGGATTTAAAATAGGGTTGTAAATATTTTTAAAGACTTATTCAGTAACTGGGCTGGGAAATATTTTCCAAATGAATTAGGAGTAACTTGAAAAGTGAATAGCCTTTACTTTTCAGGATCCCTTTCCTGAAACCAAAAGAACATCTGTGAAAAATTCTCAGTCATTCCTTGAGCTGTAACTTTGGTTAGAGATTGTCTTTAAAACTCTGAAAATTTCTAGACTAATTTGTAGAAGCCAACAGCAGCCATGCCACTGACTAAGTTAGAGCAAGAGAAACTTTTGGAAGAAAGCAATAGAGAAGTAGAGGAGGGCTCTCCAAAGTTTTTCTGAATGTGTAGCTACTAGGTATTTTTATCTTTGAGAAGGATTTTTTGAAAGTAGCTTTCTACAGCTGGAGAGACTTAACTAGGATCTAGAGGAAGGGCTTGTTGATTTGGCTTATTATTAGACCTAACTTTATTGAGCACAGTATATAATACAAAATTTCTTAATTATTCACTGAAGAATATTATTTTGAGCTAGATAATGATTAATTGGTTAATAATTTTCCCACTTATGCTGCTAAAATGGTAGAAGGTATTTCCCTATTGGATTTGGAGTAGGTGGAAGTAATGTTGATATTTTGTCTTGGATAATTTAGGATTTTTGACCTATTTGACTGAAAGAATAAAAAAATGCCCTGTGAAGAAATTTCCAAGTGACTGCTTTGACTCTCCTGTAGTAGCTCTTTAATTGATCTACAATTATTATTATTATTATTATTATTTTTAGCTTTTTGGAGGGCAGTTGGGGGTTAAGTGACTTGCCCAAGGTCACACAGCTAGTTTTTGTGTTAGGTGTCTGAGGGCAGATTTGAACTCAGGTCCTCCTGACTCCAGGGTCGGTGCTCTATTCACTGCGCCACCTAGCTGCCCCCAGATCTACAATTATTTTAAATGGAATTTCTCTATCTCTTCTTTCTGAGCTTTGTTGGTAATATATAGAAATCTTGTTGATTTACATGGGTTTATTTTATATCCTGTGACTTTGCTAAAGTTGTTCGTTAATTCAAACAGTTTTTCCAGCTGATTTTCTCAGTATACCAATCGTATCATCTGCAAAAAGTGATAGTTTTGTTTCCTCATTTTCTAGTCTAATTCTTCAATTTCTTTTTCTTCTCATTGCTATAGCTAACATTTCTAGTACAATATTGAATAATAGTGGTTTTAATAGGTATTCTTGTTTCACCCCTGCTCTTACTGGGAATGCTTCAGACTTATCTCCATTACATAGAATGGTTGCTGATGGTTTTAGATATATGCTACCTATCATTTTAAGGAAAACTCCATTAATTTTTATGCTCTCTAGTGTTTTTAATAGGAATTGGTGTTGTATTTTGTCAAATGCTTTTTTGGCTCTTCCTGGTTGAGGTATCAGCATCATATTTGTGTCTTAAAAGGAATTTGGTAGAACTCCTTCACCTGTTTTTCCAAATAGTCTATGTAGTGTTGGAATTACTTGTTTAGATTTTGGAAGAAATCACTTGTAACTTCATCTGTTCCTGAATATTGTTTAGGGTGTTCATTGATGGTTTGTTCATCTTCTCTTTCTAAAATTGGGTTATTTAGAAATTTGATTTCATTGTCAATCTAGGCTACTTAAATTTTGTCAATATTCATCCATTTCACTTAGAATGTCAGATTTATTGGTATATAGTTGGACAAAATAGCTACTTATTCTTACTTTAATTCCCTCTTCATTGGTGATAAATTCATTGTCATTTTGACTGGTAATTTAGTTTTCTTTTTTCTTTTTGAAATCAAATTAACCAAAGGTTTATGTATTTTATTGTTTCTTCCCCTCCTATAAAATCAGTTCTTAGTTTTGCTTTATTTCAGTTTTATCAGTTATTTGTTTATTAATCTCTCCTTTGATTTTTCAGAATTTCTAACTTGGTATTTAATTGGGGATTTTTAATTTGTTCTTTTCCTAGGTTTTTCTTAAAATAGCATGCCTGATTCATTGATGCTCTCTTTTTATTTTATTTATGTAAGCATTTAGAGATACAAAATTTCCCATATGTGTTTTTTGGCTGCATTCCATAAATCTTTATATCTTGTCTCATTATTGTCATTCTCTTTGATTAAATTATTGATTATTTCTGTAATTTGTCATTTGACCCACTCATTCTTTAGGATTAGTTTATTAAGTTTCCAAATAATTTTAATTTATCTTTCCATGGCCTTTTATTACATGTAGCTTTTATTGCATCATGATCTCAAAAGAATGCATGTAATTTTTCTGCATTTGATTATGAGTTTTTTTAATGACCTAATATATGGTCAACTTTTGTGTAGGTGCCAAGTAGCTCCTTAATTGGATGACATTGGGATGATAAACTGCATTAAGTATAGGAAGCTGTGGGCTTATTATTCATTTTGTGTGGACTATTGAATATCATCCTGTATCTCAGTTTCTCTGCCAAAAAGAGCACAAATAATTGTCTTTCTAACTGGCATCATGGGGATATCATAGATTAATGAGTAAGTTTAATTAAAGCATTTGGATGGATTACAGATACGTACTGAAAGTTGACTAAATATAGTTTCATTTTTGTCATTTTGACGTATAAAGGGCTCTGGGTTTTCATGTTAATGTATAGTGAGGATAAAACACTTATCATGGTCTATGGATGGAGCTGCACTTAGCTTCCTATGCTCATTTACTAGGAATATATATATACACATACTCAGCACTAAAGGATTTGAGGATAATATGGCAATCCCTAAGACTCTCAAGTATTTTATATTGTCCACAATTATTTTAAATGGAACTTCTTTTTCTATCTCTTCCTGCTGCATTTTATTGAGAATATATAGAAATGTTGATGATTTATGTGTACTTATTTTATATCCTGCAAAGCTGCTGAAGTTTTTAATTATTTAAACTAGCTTTTAGTTGATTCTCTAGAATTCTCTGAGTATATCAACAGATCATCTAGTGATAGCTTTGTTTCCTTATTGCCTATTCTAATTCCTTCAATATCTTTTTCTTGTCTTATTGCTATAGCTAGCATTCCTAGAACAATATTGAATAATAGTGATAAAAATGAACATCCTTGCTTCATCCCTGATCTTATTGAGAAGGCATCTAGATGATCATAATTACACATAATGTTTGTTGATAGTTTTAGATAGATAATACTTAGCATTTTAAGGAAAAATCCATTCTGATAGTTTTTCCAATATTATTTTTATTATTCATTTAAACTAGATTTATTTAATATTTATTTTCCCTAAATTAAATGTAGAAACAATTTTGACAATCATTAATTTTTTTTGCATTCCAAATTCTTTCCCCCCTCAATGAGAAAGCAAGCAATTTCATATAGTTTATACATGTGCAGTCATGGGAAATATATTACCATATTAGTCATGTAACAGAAGTAGTTTTCCTGATATTGAACCAGCCCTATAATCCTGGTATAATTCCCACCTGTTCATAGTGATATGATCTCTGTGATATATTGCTGTAATCTCCTTGCTAATATTTTATTTAAATTTTTTGTATCAATATTAATTAGGGAAATTGGTCTTTTTTCTCTATTTTTGCTTTTCCTTGTTTAGATATAATCATCATATCTATGTTGTAAAGGTGACTTGGTAGAACTCCTTCTTTTCTTATTTTTACAAATAGTTTATATAGTATTGAAATTAATTATCTTCTCAATGTTTGGTGGAATTCACTTATGAGTCCTTAGGGATTTTTTCTTAGGGAGCTCATTTACAGTTTTTTCATTTTTTTTACTAGTTTAGAGTTAAATATTCTATTTCCTCTTCTTTTAATCTGAACAATTTGTATTTTATGACACCCATTTTTCCTAATATTGTTACATTTATTGGAATATAATTGGACAAAATAGCTTCCAATTTCATCTTCATTGGTGGTGAATTCACACTTTTCATTTTTATACGGATAATTTGACCAAAGAATTAAAAAAATCAATTTAATCAATAGTTCCTCCCCTCCCACCCATAAAACTACCTCTTAGTTTCAATTCTTAGTTCAAAGACTTTCCTAATTTCAATTTTATTAATCTCTCCTTTGATTTTCAAAATTTCCAATTTGGTGCTTAATTTGGGATTTTGAATTTTTCTTCTTCTGGTTGCATGCCCAATTCATTGTTCTGCTCTTTTTCTATTTTATTAATGCAAACATTCAGAGATATAAAATTTCCCCTAAGTACTATATTGACTATGTTCCATAAATTTTTGTATGTTGTCTCATTGTTATTCTCTTTAGTGAAATTATTGATTGTTTCTATGATTTGTTCTTTGACCCACTCATTTTTAGTATTAGATCATTTAGTTTCTAATTACTTTTAAATATATGTTTCTACAGCCTTTTATTTAATAGAATTTACTTTATTACGGTCTGAAAAGAATGCATTTACTATTTCTGCTTTCTTTGCATTTGTGAGGTTTTAATGCTCTAATACATGGTCAATTTTTGTGAAGATTCCACTTAGAGCTAAGATAAAGATATACTCTTTTCTATTCCCATTCAATTTTTTCCAAAGTTCTTTCCCATATAATTTCTTCAAAAATTCCATTCATTTCCTAGTTCTGGGAGGGGAAAGTTATGAGTTTCCCCACTAGTATAGGTTTACTGTCTATTTCTTTGTGTAACTTAAATTTTCTGTTAGGAACTTGAATGGTATTCCATTGGGTGTGTATATATATATATATATTTGGTATGGATATTACTTCATTGTCTATGGTACCTGTGAGCAAAATGTAGTTTCCTGCTTATCCCTTTTAGTTAGGTCTATTTTTGTTTTGTTTTTTCTGAGAACATGATTGCTACCAATGCCTCTTTAAAAAAATCTCAGCTGAAGCATAATGTATTCTGCTATTGTCCTCTTTTTGTGAGCCTCTTTGTTTCAAGTATGTTTCTTGTAAACAACATACTATTGGATTCTGGTATGCTTCTTTTTTAAGAGTGAGTTATTCCCATTCCTATTCCCGATTATGATTATTAACTGTATATTTCTCTCCATCCTAAGCATTTCCATTTGTTCTTCTCTCTCCCTCTTCTTACCCTGTCCCTCCTTACAAGTCTTCAGTTTTTGACCACTATTTCTTTTCATCTGATTTCCCTTCTATCAGATCTCCTCACCTTCTCTTATCCTCTTCCCCTCTTACGTCTCTGTAGAATAGATTTCTATTCCCACTGAGTGTGTTATTCTGTCTTTGAGTCAATCCTGATGAAAATATGATTCAAATGTTGCTCACCATCCCCATCTTCCCATCCATTATAAAAGTTCTTCCTTTCGTGCCTCTTTTATGTGAGCTAATTTTCCCCACTCTTCCTCTCCCTTCCTTTTTCTCCCAGTTCACTCCCCTATCTCACCCCTTAGTTATGTTTTTGAAATTATTCTATCATAGGCAACTCACCCCCTTGCCCTCTGTCTATGTATGCTCCTTATAACTGGCCTAATAATGATAAAGTTCTTATGAGTTTAGTTATTACACATTTTAATATTATTGACTCCCTTATTTCTCTTTCCTATTTGTCTTTTAATGTTTCTCTTCAGTCTTTTACTTGAAAGTCAATTTTTTCTATTCGGTTCTGGTCTTTTCATCAAGAATGCCTGAAAGTTATCTATGTCATTAAATCCCCCCTCCCATCCACCCCTGCTCCTGCCCCTGCCAATGGATTAATAGATTTTATTTTTTTTTGCTTTTAGGAGGGGGGAGGGCAGGGCAATTTGGGTTAAGTGACTTGCCTAAGGTCACAAGGCTAGTAAGTGTCAATTGATGTCAAATTTGAACTCAGGTCCTCCCCACTCTAGGGCTGATGCTCTATTCACTGCACCACCTACCCACCCCAAAGATTATGTCAGTTTTGCTGGATAGGTCATGCTTTGTTGTAAATATGGCTCTTCTTCTTTCTAGAACATCATATTCCTTATCTTCTGTTTCTTTAATGGGGAAGCTGCTAAATTTTGTGTTATGCTAACTGTGACTCCATGATATTTGAATTCTTTCTTTCTGGCTATTTGCAGTATTTTCTCCTTGACTTGGAAATTCTTTTAGGAGGTGATTGATGTGTTCTTTCCCTTTTCATTTCCCCCTCAATTTCCAGGATAACAGGGCAATTTTCCTTGATAATTTCTTGAAATATTATATCCAGGCATTTTTTTTATTGTGGCCCTCAGATAGTCCAATACTTCTTAAGTTAACTCTCCTGGATCTATTTTTCAGGTCAGTTGTTTTTCAATGAACTATTTCATATTTTCTTCTATTTTTCATTCTTTTGATTTTGTTTTATTGTTTCTCTGTGTCTGATGGAGACATCAGCTTCCACTTGCCCAATTCTAATTCTTTAGGAATTGTTTTCGTTGGTGAACTTTTGCAATATATTTTTTTTACATTTGGACAACTCTGCTTTTTAAATTCTTATCTTTGTTAGTAATTTTTTTGTGTCTCCTTTACCAAGATGTTGCCTCTCTTTTCATAATTTTGTTTTATCACTCTCATTTCTTTTTCTATTTCCCCCTCTTCCTCTCTTGTTTCATTTAAAAAAAATACTTTTTGAATTTTTTCTAGAAATTCTTTTTTGACTTGTTATCCATTTACATTTTTCTTTGATGCTTTAGATGTGGCTATTTAAACTCTGTCATCTTCCTCTGAGTTTGTGTATTGATCTTCCTTGTCACCATAGTATCTCTATGGTCAGGTTATTTTTTTTTTTTGCCGTCTGCTCATTTTTTCACAATTTCTTAACTTTTAACTTTATGTTAAAATTGTCCTCAGTTCTAAGGGTATATGGGATACTGTTGAAATTTTCAGATCTTTTTCTGTTGCTGTTTTCAGAGTTAGTTCTAGGGATCTCTTGGTTTTAGTTACTTCTAAGATGACTTTTAAGATGTATGATCTAAGGAGAGGTGTGGTCACTACTCTCTCGGCCTATGTTCTGGTCTTTACCCAGAAAAGGACCTTGTTCTCATGTAATCACCAACACTACTACTCCTTTTGGCCCAGATACTATGACCAGGTTCCTTGCTGTACTGCAGCCCTAATTTCTAGTGCTCCCTTCTGTCTTGGAATTGAGAGTAGGGGACCTACTCCTATGTGAATGACCCCTAAAATTCTTCTCTTCCCTGGAATCACAACGAGGGTCCCTGGTTGTCCCTGTAGCCACAAAAGATATTGCTCTTTTTGGCCCTGAGACTGTTTCCCAGAACTGTGTATGGGCAATGCCACAAAGCCCTCAACTCAGCACCTGTGAAGGGTCCCCTGAAATCTCCTGACCAGTTGTCCTACAACCATGGGAAGGCTGATGGATCGAGAATTCTTGAGATTGCTTCCAAGGCCCTCTGCTAGCACTACCTACCCCAACCACCACAGACCTTTCCTGCTAACCTCCCGAGTTGTTTGGGGCTGGGAAGTTTCTTAGTTATGTTTTTTTCAGCATTCAATTTGAGGCGTTATTTTACAGTTATCTTGAGGGAAATTTGGGAGAGTTTGACTGAGTGCTTCTCTACTCTGCCATTTTGGCTCTATCTCCATTTTATAGATGAGGGAATTGAGGAAATCAGAGGTGAAGTGACTTGCCCAGGGTCACACAACTAAGACATCTGAGGCTGGATTTGAACTCAGGTCTTTAAGACTCCAGGTGCAGTTCTCTATGTGCTGTGCTACTTAGCTGCCTCTAAAAAGTATATGCCCATTTAACAGATGAGAAAACTTAGCCTGTTGTCACAATTGTTAGCAAGCTTGGATTTGAACTCAGATGTTATACATCCAAGTGCAGCTGTTTTTTCAGTATACCATACTCACCTCTTTGTCAAAGATCTGCAATATTTCAGAGTCTTGAGCAGGTTTGTACAACATATGGCTCATGGGCGACTTATGAGCCCCCAAAGGATTTCAGGTGGCCCACCACTCTGTACTCTCTCCTGTTTGTTATGTGACCCATGCTAACCAACCACCATCAGTCTGTCTCTAGTTACCTTTACTTATAAAGTGAGCTGCCAAAAATCTATCTGTATCCTAAAGAAGTTTGATGTATTTTTAATTTTAGCCCCTACCTACTGTCAAGTTGTGCTGGTCTGGTGTTGTGTATCCCCAATGGGAACAGTTTAGATTCTGGAAGGAAAGTAAGTAAAGAAAATAAGGGAGCTGTCCAGAAGTGGTAAAAGGAGATATGAAAGGGAGGCAAAGGGGAGGAAAAACATAAAGGGGGAAAACAAGAAGAAAAGAGAAGGTATATAGAAGGTCACTAGTTACCCTCAGTATCATAGTGTGCTAAACTTGTGGTCTACTGGCCTTGATACTCACATCTCAACTCTTCACCCACAGATTTTATCTCTATGAAGAGATTCACATTACATCTTAAAGGATATTCATTCTGTAGCCTGATAGGCCTCATTTTATGTGCTTGAAACCTTTTTGACACTACTTGGTGAAATTTCTAAACATCAGTGTTGTCAGAACTAAGTAGAGAATTAAGCTGTCAGTTCTAATCCCTTCTAACAGGGTTTATCAATAATTAGCTTCTTTGATCAAGCCAGAGGTTACAATCCCCACAGACAAAGCATCAGGCTGAAGCTCAGGGAATTGACTACTTGTCAGATGAGGTTAGGTGGCTCAGTTTCCAAACATCACATATAATCCTGTGCCTGTCCTTTGCTTCCATTTCTTAGTCAGATTTTGCTGTCTTTAGATCCTGAGACTAGGTTGCATGGATAGACTCATTAAGCATAAGTATAATTATCCATCTGGATATTCACATCTGTTGTTCATAAAATTGCTCTTGCACTCTGGCAAAGAAAAAAGTAACATTTTCTTTTAAGATAAGTAATATTTTCACCAAACTTCAGTTCCCTGTCTTGTACTCCCCTTTGTTTCCTATTTTAAACTTGTAGCAGTAATGAGATATTACAAGATATAAAGGTGGAAATATAAGCTTTCTTCCTTGGTTCTTGGCCTCCTCTACCTGTTAGCTTTTACAGATGTGAAAAGCCATTATGAATGTAATATTGAAAAGCCTTTTAGGGCACAGTACTAGAATATGATGTCATAATGACTTGTGGGTTGGGAATTCAGCTATCTGTGCCCTAGAAGAACACAAAAGCATAATTTTAGTGGATATTTTTAGCACTACAGTTAATAGTTGAGCTTTTTCACTCACACAGTTACACATTAATCCAATAATTTACTTCTTTTTTCCTCTGTACTATGAAAGTAGCCTCCTAAGAGGTCTTCCTGCCTCTGGTGTATTTCCTCTTCAATCTATTCTCCATGTTGTTTCTTAAGTAATTATGCTGATATCCCACTAAGTTCCTTGAGGGTGGCCACAATTGCATGTTTGTTTTCATATCTCTAGTCCTTCATATACATAATTCTGATTTCAAGGCATGCGCTGAATCAAATTTCTGCTTGTTAGATACATGTAAAGTACACAGAGTTGACATTTAATACATGATTGTTTTCTTACTTAATTTTTCCTCTACCCCTAAAACTGGAATGGACTCATTACTGCTTACTTAATAGAAAAATTAGATTTTAAGAATACCTCAAAGGATCAGGTTAAATCAATTGATATAGTGCTTTTTTTTAATCCATAAAGGCAAAGAAAATAGAGATAGTAGAATGAAAAGGTTTATTTCAATTTAAAATTTTATCTTCTTATAATTATTTGTATTTAAAACGATTTTTTCAGTCAATTAACATGCCCGGTGCTTCCAGTATTAATAAAATATAAATTTCTGATCCAGCTTTCCACCTACTGGTTCAAATCTATCCTGTTTCCATATTTAAAAGTCTCATAATGCTGCTCTTAATGTAAATAATTTGCCAACAAAACACGGCTAATCTCAGTCCTCTTTTCCCATTATGTCCTTTTGTAGGTCTGTCATTCTGTCCATACTCTCCACTCCTCCAACCCATTTTTATCTGATGAAATTCTTCCCTTTCTTTAAGGCTCAACTCAGAGGTCCTCTTCCATTAAGACTTCTTTGACCAACCTCACTTCCGTAGGAGAGAGAAAATTCTCCTTTTTCACATTTCACATAAGATTATGCCTAAATCTTTGCTTTGCCCTTCTAATATTGTACCTTTTTTCATACCTATAAACATGTCATATCATACTCTATCCCCTGTACATTAGACCATTAACTCTGTGGGAATTGGACATATCACGTTTCAATTTTTGATTTCCATTGCCTAACACAATCTTTTTTTTTTCTTTTTGGAGGGGGGCAACAGGGCAATTGGGATTAAGTGACTTGCCCAAGGTCACATGGCTAGTAAGCTTAACAGTCTTGTACTCAGTAGATAGTGTTATTGTCCAGTAGTTCAGTAATGTCTGCCTCTTCCTGACTTTGTGCCTGCCCAGTCCTTCTATTCTCTCCTATTTTCTCCCAAAGTCTGTACAATTTTGTGTTTATTGCTTCCATGACACTATTTATTCATCTCATACTTTGCTGTCACTTTTTTTTTGCTTTCAATCTTTCCCAACGTCAGAGTCTTTCCCAATGAGTCTTGTCTTCTCGTTATGTGGGTAAAATATTTAAGCTTTAGTTTTAATATTTGACCATCCATTGAATAGTCTGAATTAATTTCTTTAAGTATTGGCTGATTTGATCTCCTTGATGTCCAAAGAACTCTCAAAAATCTTCTCCAGCACCATGATTAAAAACTGTCAGTTTTGCAGCCCTCAGTTTTCCTTATAGTCTAACTCTCACAGTCACAAGGAAAAAACACAACTTTGACTATCTAGACTTTTGTCGACTAGGTGATGGGGTTTCTTCTTAATATGCTGTCCAGATTTGCCATAGCTTTCCTTCCAAAGAGGAAGTGTTTTTTTAATTTCATGACTGCAGTCACCATCTGCATTTGCCTTTGAGCCCAACAATATAAAATCAGACACTGCTTCCATTTCCCCTCCCCCCCTTTTTCCAGGAAGTAATGGGATTGGTTGCCAACATCTTTGATGTTAACCTTCAAGCCAGCTTTTATACTGTTTTATATTCTTCTCTTTCACCTTTGTTGGCAGACTTCTTAATTCTTATTTACTTTCTGCCATTAGAATAGTATTGTTTGAATGTCTGAGATAGTTGAAATTTCCACGGCAACCTTGATTCCAACTTTTGATTTGTCCAACCTGGCATTTCACATGATGTTCTCTGCATATAAGTTACATAAATTGACAACATATAGCCTTGTCATAGTAAGTTTTCAATCTTCAACCCATCAGTTTTCCATGTTTGGTTTTAGCTGTTGCTTCTTGGCTTGCATATGGGTTCCTCAGGAGATAAGTAAGATGATCTGGCATTCCTATCTCTTTGAAGACTTGCCACATTTTGTTGTGATCCACATAGTTAAAGGCTTTAGTGCAGTGTAGTGTAGTATAGTCAAAGAAACAGACATTCTGGAGAATGAGCTCAAGTGGACCCTAGGAAGTATTGCTAACAATAAGAGTAGTGGAGGTGGTGGAATTCCACCTGAGCTATTTAAAGGCCTAAAAGACGATGCTGTTAAAATGCTGCACTCCAAATGCCAGCAAATTTAGAAAACTCAATAGTGGGCACTGTGTTGGAAAAGATCAGTGTCTGTACCCATCCTAAAGAAGGGCAATGCCAGAGAATGATCAAGTTGCTGAACATTTGCACTCATTTCACGTGCCAGAAAGGTTATGCTTAAGGTTCTATAAGCTAGGCTTCAGCGATATGAACTGAGAATTACCAGGAGAGCAGGCTGGTGTTTGAAGAAGCAGAGGACCTAGAGACCAAGTTGCAACATGCAGTGGATTATGGAGAAAGCAAGGGAGTTCCCGTAGGCAGTACTTCTTGAATATTTGTTGAATTCAACTGTGTTGTTAACTGAATGCCAATAATCAAATTGCAGCGTTTTATAAAATATTTACCTTCCCATATCTCTGTAATGAGTCCTGAATAAAGCAAATGTAGAAGTTCATTTTTATACTACTGATGATGGTGACAATAACAATAACTGACACACATATGTTGTATCATTAGGATCCCATTTGGACGTGTTAGGAGCTTGAGATACTGATGACGTCAAAGGAAAGTAGTTAGATGTCCCAGATCTGGTGAAGCACCCTATATGTGGGGGAGTGTCTTGCCCTTTCGTAGGATAATTTATGAGTTAATATCAGTCAAGTGAAGAGTACTAGAGACAAAATTCTTTGAGTAGTGTTTGAGAGGGTGTTGATGGAGGCCTAGAATTTGTGGTGAGTGCCTTCTGATGAGAACTCCACTTAGAGACTGAGAACATTGTGTAATCATGGAGTACATTGAGAATGCCATGCAAGAGAAATAAAAAGAAAGGGAGGTTGACTGTGGATCTGGGGTGCTTCAGCTATCTACAGTGGGACCTGATCCAAGAGAGATTCAACACAATAGTCGTGTGTTGACATGACTTCTAGGTCCAAGTTAGAAATGGTTCATAAAATCATAGATTTAGAACTGGAAGGATTTTGATAGGTTCTCTAATCTAACCTTTTCATTTCACCAATGGGTGAACTAAAACAAAAAGATATTTAGTGACTTGTTCAAAGTCATACAGGTATAATTTTCTGATGCAGAATTTAACTCTAGATTGGAACACATACCCTCATTCAAAATTGAACATATATTCTACTATGACATGTTAGGCAGGTTTGGTTGGTTGTTGTCTTTTGTAGTGAAGAAGACCAAAATAACATCACTATGTCATCTACCATGTGTCTGACTATGGAAAATCAAACCAATATGAGTTCAGAGGACTACCACAGATTGGGCACAAATAGTCCTTATGAACATTTGGAATGGAAATGTCTCTAAATGTGGACATTTCATGTTTCTTTTGAGCTACTGAAATCTTACTTTGCTCAAAGAGCACAGTACCTTCTTTTATGTGGGCATGCCATGCTGGATATTCTATGCCAGTTTCTCACATGTCTAACAATTGGTTCCAAAATTCTTCAGAGAACACTTGATAGTGCATTTGTGTCACTTCTGACCTCCTTCTGAGTGCTTACTTGTAAGAGTGCTTTGTAGTATAGTCTTTTAGGTAAATGTACTTTTGCCACTCAAACAACATGACCTTCCCATTGGAGTTACACCTTCTGAAGTAGAGTTTGAATGCTTTCCAGTTTAGCTGGCAAGGACCTCAGTGTCTGGTACCTTGCCAGATTCTTCAGAATCTTCTTAAAACAATTTAAATGGAATCAATTCAATTTCCTATCATAACCTTAGTATAATGTCCAGATTTCACAGCCATGCAACAATGAGGTGAACACAGCAGTAGTCCTCACATTACAGGTACTAGTCTTCTCTTAAAACCCTGTATAACCCCAGAGAGGGATTAGGGTAAAAGAAGGAGAGGCACTGGCAGTGGGTACCTGAAAAACTGAAACTACTAAAAACAAGGAGCTAGATTGGTTGGGTCTGGGGAAAAGAAATTCCATTCTTCTGATGTGTGTAGCAATGGCTTTTGCTGCTCCCACTCCTTGGCTTTTCTGTCTCATGTTATTCCTCTTCATGAATTCTTTAGTATGACTAAAATAAACAATTCTCTGTGATTTAGACATATACTGCATTCTCATACCTTTTCTCAGGCTTATACCTGGAATATTATTTATCTCAATCTTTGCCTATCATATTAAAACCCAACCCAATTGCACCCCAACCAGGAAATCAGATCTTGTACACTCAGACCTAACATAGCACTTATTCGTGTAATAATCTAATGCACTATCATGTAATGTTATGCTATCACCTATCTGTGTGCGTTACTACTAGGTTATAAAGTCAGCAAGAGAAGGGATTATCTCTCATTTTTGTTTTTGGTTTGTTGATTTTCTTTTACATTTCTTGATTTTACCTATAATCTTTTTGCTTTAAAATTTATCCATTTTTTCTCTCAATTCCTCCTTTTGTGTTTTATGGGCTTTTTAAAAATTGATTTCTTTATTTTGTATGCTTTAAAAATTGCATGCTCAGTTAATGATCACTTTTTAAATATTTCTCTAATATGCTTTAAGAAATAATATTTCTTCTGAAAATTGTTTTAGCTGTTTTGACTTCTAATTTTGATGTTTTCTTATTTATCATCATTCTTTTACGCCGTAATTAATTAGCTCTGTACTTGTTTTCTGATTCCCTCATTCATGATGTAGTTAGTTTTCATTTAGTTCTGTTATTTTGTTTACCTTCTTCATATTGATTTTTATTGTATTGTGGTCTATAAATCATCTCTACAATAGTTCTGCATTTTTATATATTTATATACTGCAGCACTTCATACATATATTTAATGTTATTGTTTTATTTTCTATGATACTATTGAGCATAAAATAGATTTTCTGCCTGTCCCTTTTGATAACATGACTTTTTATTGGCATATCTGAAATCATGATTGTAGTCTTGCTTTTTAAAAAGCCTTCAAAAGATGATGAAATTTTGCTTCAATCTCCCCCTTTTTTCTGCATGCGTCTTTGTGCTTATAATGTAGATCTCAAGATATTAGTGTTATAGTTACAAGGGAATTTTTATAGTTAATTTTTTTCATATCCATTCTACTGTCCTCTTTCATGCTGTTTGGGGAGAGTAATCCAGTCAAATTTAAGGTTACATAACTGTTAGGTTTGTGTTTTCTCTTAATTATTTTGCGTTGATCCTTGTTCTCTATTTTCTTTTTTTACTATAAATTTTTATTTGTTTCCTTGTTTACATCATTTCCATGAGATTTTTGAGTTACAAGTTTTCTCCATCTTCCCCTGCCCAACCTGCAAAACAGCAATCCTACTGCAAAGCCCCTCCCTGGATCTGCTCTCTTTTGTAACCTCCTCCAATACCCCTCTAACTTTCTGGTAGGGTGGAGTGGGTCTCCCTACCCCAGCCCCTGTATATCTTAATTCTTAGCTGCATGTATTGCAGAGTTTTAAATTCTAAATTCTTTCAGTTCCTCCGTTGTCACCCACCCCCACTGGAAGGACAAGTAATTCAATACAGGCTGTGCATGTGTAATTACACAGGACATCTTCACAGTGGGCATATTATGGCAGTCTGATCATATGTCCCTCCTTCCTATCCCACCCTCCCCTTGTTCTGTTCTCTAACCTGTCCCTGTCCCTTTACTGGTGTGTCCTTCCAGGAACCTTCCCCCAGACCCTGCCCTCCCCTCCATCATCCTGCCTCTCATCCCCATGCCAACTTCTCTCCTGTGTGGCACGATACCCAGTTTAGAGTTTATGTCATTCTTTCCTTAAGTCAAATTCAATGAGAGTAAAGTTGTAACAGTTATCCCTTGCCTTTTCTATATGGGATGATTAACCCAATTTTGTCTCTCCATGTCTCCTTTCATTCTAGTCCTCTCCCACCTCAGAATTTCACCTTTTAAAGTATCATCC
>JAQQSW010000306.1:36496-53986 GCA_028646575.1 Pseudocheirus occidentalis
AAAAAAAAACAAAGAAAGTATTAAAAGTATACTTCAATCTGCACTCAGACTCCATCAGTTATTTCTATGGAGAGTTGTAGCATTTCTCATTCAAAACTTCAAAAACTCCTTCAGAACTCTCTTGCATGCATTGTATTGCTGAGAATAACTAAGTCATTCACAGTTGATCCTGTATAGTATTGCTGTTACTGTGTGCAATGTACTCCTGCTTCTGCAAATTCTACTTTGCATCAATTCATGTGACTTCCCAGGTTTTTTTTAAAGCATCCTGCTCATGATTTCTTATAGTACAATAGGATTACATCACAATCACATATCACAACTTGTTCAGTCATTCCCCAATTGATGGGCATCTTCTCAATTTTCAGTTCTTTGCCACCACAAACAGAGCTACTATCAGTATCTATCTATCTATCTATCTATCTATCTATATCTATATCTATATCTATCTATCTATCTATCTATCTATCTATCTATATATATATCTTTTCCTTTTCCCTTAATCTCTTTGGAATGCAGCCCTAGCAATGGCACTGCTGTCTTAAAAGGTATGGACAGTTTTTATAGACCTTTGGACATATTTCCAAGTTGCTCTCCAGAATGGTTGGACTATTTCACAACTCCACCAATAGTGCTTTAGCATCTCCATTTTCCCACATCCCCTCCACCATTTGTCACTTTTCTTTTCTATTGTATTAACTAATCTAATAGGTGTGGGTTGTTACTTTAGCATTGCTTTAATTTACATTTCTCTAATCAATAGTGATTTAGAGCATTTTTCACATGACTATAGATAGCTTTAATTTCTTCTGCTGAAAACTGCCTGTTCATGTATTTTGACATTTACAAATTGATAAAGTATTTGTATTCTTATAAATTTGACTCAGTTCATTTTTAAAATGCACACAGAATTAAATAAAATCTGTAAGAATACAAATCATTCCCCCAATTGATAAATGGGCAAAGGATATGCACAGGAAATTTTCAGAGGAAGAAATTAAAGATTTCTATAAGCATATGAAAAAATGCTCTAAATCACTATTGATTCAAAAAATGCAAATCAAAACAACCTGGAGGTACCACATCTCACCAGTCAGAATGGCTAAGATGACAAAACAGGAAAATGACAAATGGTGGAGAGGATGTGGAAAAATTGGAATACTAATGCATTGTTGGTGGAGATGTGAACTCATAGGTAAAATATTCCATTGTTTTCTAATTTCTTATGTTATAACCTTTTATGTTTAAACCAGGTACCAATCTTGACTTTACTCTAATTTCTTTAACATCTCATTTTTTCAGTCTCCTCCTTACCTCCAATCTCAGTGGATGGGAATTGTCCTACCTTCTTGCTAAAACTAAGCTACCTACCTTTATTCTCTATGTCATTTCCTATGTGATCCTGATCTTCCAGTCTCCCTTATAGCTCTCAATTAGATTCAAAAGAGTATTTATTAAGCACATGCTATGTACCTGGGACTAGAGATACAAAGAAAAAAATGAAACCAGTTTCTGCCCTCAAAAGAGCTAAAATTTTATAGAATGGTGATTCTTCTGTCACCTGAAATCTCCTTCTTTCCTGACTTTTCTTTTAATTTATCAATTTATTTCTTTTTAGTTTTCAGCATTCACTTTCGTAAGTTTTACATTTTCTCCCAGCCTCTATCCTCCCCCCACCCAGACAGCATGTAATAAGATATGGCTCTACATATACATTCCTATTAAACACATTTTCATATTAGTCTTGTTGCATAGAAGAATTAGAACAAATGGGAGAAAACATAAGAAAAAATTTTTAAAAGATAAAAATAGTCAGATTTACTCCGTATTCCAACTCCATAATTCTTTCTCAATGTGGATGGCATTTACCATCATGAATCCTTTGGAGTTGTTTTACATCATTGGATTTCTGAGAAAGTTTAAGTCTATCAAAATCAGTCATCAAATACTGTGACTGTTTCTGCTCTCTTCACTCGGCATCAGTTCATATACATCTTTCCAGAATTTTCTGAAGTCTGCCTGGTCATCATTTCTTATAGCACAATACATTCATGTACCACAACTTGTTTTGCCATTCCCAAATTTAAGGGCATCTCCTCTGTTTCTAGTTCTTGGCCAACAGAAAGAACTGCTATAAATATTTTGGTACAAATAGGTCCTTTTCCTAGAAAAGATATTGCTGGGTGAAAGGATATGGTTGTTTTTGTAGCCTTTTGAGTAAGATATGGTACCTGAGAGTTGTTTTGATTTGCTTGTCTCTAATCAATAGTGATTTAGAGCATGTTTTTCAAATGAATATAGATAGCTTTAATTTCTTCTTCTGAAAACAGCCTGTTCATATCCTTTGGCCATATCAATTGGGGAATAGTTTTTTGTAAATGTAATTCAGTACTCTATATATTTTAGAAATGAGACCTTCATCAGAGACACTAGTTATAAAAATTCTTTCCCAGTTTTCTGCTTCCCTCCTAATCTTGGTTACATAAGTTTGTTTGTGCAAAAACTTTTCAATTTAATGGAATCGAAATTATTCATTTTGCATTTTATATTGTTCTCTATCTCTTGATTGGTCATAACTTCCCCCTTCCCCATAAATCTGATGGATGAACTATCCCTTGCTCCCCTAATTTGTTTATAATATCAGTCTTTATACCTAAACCGTGTAACCATTTAGACTTTATTTTAGTATACAGTGTCAGATGTCGGTCTATGCCCAGTTTCTGACATATCATTTTCCAGTTTTCCCACCATTTTTTGTCAGATAGTGAGTTCTTATCCCAGAAGCTGGGGTCCTTGGGTTTAGCAAACAGTAGATTGCAATAAACATTGAATACTATGTCTTGAGTACTAACCTATGCCACTGATCCACCACTTTATTTCTTAGCCATTACCAAGTAGTTTTGATGATTGCTGCTTTATAACACAATTTAAGATCTGGTATGGCTAGGCCACCTTCCCTAACATTTCTTTTCATTAATTCCCTTAATATTGTGGACCTTTAGTTTTTCCAAATGAATTTTGATATTTTTTTTACCTCTACGAAATAATTTTTGGTAGTTTTATTGGTACAGCACTAAGTAAATTAATTTAGGTAGAATTGTCATTTTTATTATATTAGCTCGGCCTACCCATGAGCAACTGATGTATTTCCAATTATTTCAATCTGACTTTATTTGTGTCTGATTTGTATTCAATCTCACTTTATTTGTTATTTCCATTTCTATCTCTTATGGTTGGACTTTGTTGGTAATTTATAGAAATACTGATTATTCATGTGGGTATTTAACATTCTGCAAATTTGCTAAAGTTGTGTATTATTTCAAGAAGGTTTTTACCTGATTTTCTAGGATTCTCTAAGTATATCATTATATCATCTGCAAAGAGTGATAATATAATTTCTTCTTTGCCCATTCTAATTTCTTTTTATCTTATTGCTAAAGCTAACATTTTCATTTTGTACTGAACAACAATGGTGATAAAGGAGATCATTGTCTTGCCCCCGATCTTACTGGAAATATATTTAGCTTGTCCACATTACACGTAATGCTTGCTGAAGGTTTTAGGTACAAACTACTTACCATTTTAAGGAAGGCTCCATCTATTCTTATGCTCTCTAGTGCTTTTAGTAGTAATGATTGTTGTATTTTATCAAAAGCTTTTTCTGCATCTATTGAGATAATTATATGGTTTCTGTTAGGTTTGCTGTTTTTATGTTCAATTACACTGATAGTTTTCCTAATATTAAGCCAGCCCTGCATTCCTGGTATAAATCATATTTGATCAAAGTGTATTATTCTCATAATTAGTTGCTGTAATCTTTTTGCTCATTTCTTTTTTTGCTCTTTGGAGGGGGGGGGAAGGAAGGGCAATTGGGGTTAAATGACTTCCCCAAGGTCTCACAGTGAATAAGTGTTAAGTGTCGGAGGCTGCATTTGAACTCAGGTTCTCCTGACTCCAGGGTCAGTGCTCTACTCACTGTGCCACCTAGCTTCCCCTTGCAAATATTTTATTGAAAATTTTTACATCTATATTCATTAAGGAAATTGGTATACAATTTTCTTATTTCTTTTTTTTACTCTGCTTGGTTTAGGTATCAGTAACATACTTGTATCATAAAAACAATTTGGTAGGACTCCTTCGACAATTTTCCCAAATAGTCTATATTGTATTGGCATTAATTGTTCTTTAAATGTTTAATAGAATTCTCTTGTAAATCCATCTGACTCTGGAGATTTTTTCCTAGGGAGTTTGTTGACGGCTTATTTGATTTCTTTTTCTGAGGTGGGGTTATTTAAGTAATTTACTTCCTCTTCAGTTAATCTAAGCAACTTCTATTTTTGTATTCATCTATTTCGCTAAGATTGTCAAATTTATAAGCATATAATTGGGTAAAGTAATTCCTAATTATTGTTTTAATTTCCTCTTCACTTGTGGAGAATTTACTCTTTTCATTTTTGATACTGGTAATTTGGTTTTCTTCTTTCTTTTTTTATCAAATTAACCAAAGGCTTATCAAGTGTATTATTTTTTCATAAAATCAACTCGTGGTTTTATTTCTTAGTTCAACAGCTTTCTTAATTTCAATTCTATTAATCTCTCCTTTGGTTTTCAGTATTTCTAATTTGGTATTTAATTGAGGGTCTTTAGTTTGTTGTTTTTCTAGCTTTTTCAGTTGCATGCCCAATTCATTGATCTCCTCTTTCTCTATTTTATTCATGTAAGCACTCAGAGATATAAAACTTTCCCTAAGAGCTGCTTTCTTTGTATCCCACAAGTTTTAGTATATTGTCTCACTGTTATCATTCTCTTGAATGAAGTTGTTTGTTGTATCTATGAATCGTTGTTTGATCCACTCATTCTTTAGGATTAGATTATTTAGTTTCCAATTAATTTCTAGACTATCTTTCCATGGCCCTTTATTACATATAATTTTATTACATCGTGATCTGAAAAGAATGCATTTAGTATTTCTGTCATTCTGAACTGGGTTGTGAGGTTTTTATGTCCTACTACACGGACAAATTTTGTGTATGTGCCACAGAGAAAAAGATATATTCCTTTCTATCCCATTCAATTTTCTCCAAAGTTCTACCATATCCAACTCTTCTGAAATTCTATTCACTTCCTTAACTTCTTTCATTTTTTTTATTTTGAGGGCAGATTTATCAACTTGAAAGTAGGGGAAGTTGAGGTCCCCCACTAGTATAGTTTTGCTGTATATTTTTTCCTGTGTCTGCCTTAATTTCTCCCCTAAGAATTTAATTTCTCCCCTTTGACCCAGCAATGCCACTTCTAGGGTTATATCCCAAAGAGATTAGAGAAGTGGGAAGAAGATCCGTAGATACAAAAATTTATATCATCTCTTTTCGTGGTGGCAAAGAATTGGAGAACAAGGTTATGCCCATCAATTAGAGAATGGCTAAACAAGTTGTGGTATATGAATGAAATGGAATACTATTGTGCTATAAGAAATGAGGAGTAGACAGGCTTCATAATAACCTGGAGAGACTCACATAAACTGATGCTGAGCAAGAAGAGCAGAATCAGGAGAAATTTGTACACAATCACAGATGCAACATATGTGTAATTACTAACTCCAATAGACTGAGCTCCTCTCAGCAATGTGAGGTTATAAGACAGCTCCAAAAGACTCATGATCAAAAGAGATATCCACATACAGAGAAAGAGATGTGGAGTCTGAAAGCAGATAGAAACAAACTACTTGCTGTGTTTCTTTTTCTTGTTTTGTTTTGTTTCCTTTTTCCCACTGATAATTCCATTAGTTATAATCCTTCTTTACAACCTGACTAATGATTAATGTGAAGGTATTTGTAGATCCTATATTTGAGTGCATCCTGCCACGATGGGAGGGGTAAAGAGAGGGGGAGAAACTCTGAAGCTCAAGGGATTGTGGAACTAAATGCTGTAAACTAAAAGTAAATAAACCAATTTAATTTTTATAGAAAGAAAAGATAAAATTTGTATGCTATACCAGTTGGTGCATACGTGTTTAGCAATGATATTGCTTCATCATCTCTGGTGACTTTTAGCCAGATATAGATTCCTTCATTATCTCTTTTGATTAGATCTATTTTTGCTTTTGCTTTGTCTGAGTTTAGGGTTCCTACCCCTGCGTTTGTTGCTTCAACATAATATAGTCTGCTCCAGTCTTTTACTTTTACTCTGTATTTGTATCCCAATTTCAAATGTGTTTCCTGTAAACAACACATTGTAGGATTATGGTTTTCAATCTACTCTGTAACTTGCTTCCATTTTATGAGAGAATTCAGCCATTTACATTCACAGATATGATTACCATCTATGCCTTTCTCTCCATTCTATCCCCCCCATTTATTCTTTTATTTCACCTTTTTCCCTTACCCTCCTCAAAAAGATTTGCTTTTGACCACTGCTTCCCTCAGTTTTCTCTGCCTTCTATCAGCCCCCCTCCCTTTGCTTTCCCCTTTCCCTGCTACTGCCTCTAGGGCAAGCTAGATTTCTATATTTAACTGAGTATGTTATTCTCTCCTTAAATGAAATTCAGTAACAGTAAAGTTCAAACAATGCTCATCTTCCCCCTTCTTTCCTTCTACTATAATATGTTTTTTCTTTTTTAATTAACTTTTGTTTATTTTTAGTTTATATCATTCATTTCCATGAGATTTTGAGTCGCAAATTTTCTTCCCAGCTTTCCCCTACCCACCACCCGAAAGCAGTGATCCCACTGTATATCCCCTCCCCCAATCTGCTCTCCCCTATATCCTCCCCAATCACCCCTCTGACTTTCTGGTAGGGCAAGTTGGATCTCCCTACCTCAGCGCCTGTATATCTTATTATCCAGTTGCATGTAAGAATAATAATAATAATAATAATAATAATAGCATATGCATATATATATTTTTTAACATTTGATTTTGGAACTTTAAATTCTATATTCTTTCCCTTCCTCCCTTGTCACCCACTCCCACTGGAAAGACAAGCAATTCGATACAGGCGGTAGATGTGTAGTTATGCAGAACATCTCAAGAATGGACATATTATGAAAGACTGACTAATTGCCCTCCTTCCTATCCTGCCCCCAACTTGTTCTATTCTCTACTTTGTCCCTGTCTCTTTAGAGAAGTGTGTGCTTTTAACAACCCTATACCCCAATCTGCCCTCCCCTCCATCATCACCCCTCTAATCTCCTTCCGCCTACTCTTCTGTAGGGAAAGATACTGAATTTAGAGTATATGCCATTCCTTCCCTAAGCCAAATTCAATGAGAGTAAAGTTGACCCATTCCCTTTTACCTTCCTGTTCTTCCCTTCCATTGTAACAGTTATCCTTTGCCTCTTCTATATGAGAGGATTAACCACATTCTCTCTCCCTGTCTCCTCTCATTCTATTCTTCTCTCACCTCTCATTTTCACCTTTTATAATAGCATCCCTTCCTCTTCAATTGATCCTGTGCCCTGTGTCTATGTACACTTACATACACACACTCACATATGTATTCATATGGATATATGCCCTCCTATCTAGACGTATGTGTATGTATATATATATATATATATGTATATATATATATATATATATATATGTATAAATACACACACATTTATATTTCCTTCACCTATTCTCATTCTGAGAAAAGTTTCATAAGTTACAATTATCACTTTTCCATGTTGGCATGTAAATAGTTCAACTTTGATACATTCTTTATGAATTCTTTTCCACATTTACCTTCTCATGCTTCTTGTATTTAATTGTCAAATTTTCTATTCAGTTCTGTTTTTTTCATCAAGAACACTTAGAAGTCCTCCACCTCATTGAATGACCATATTATCCTCTGGAACATTATACACAATTTTGATGGATAGGTGATTCTTGGTTTGAATCTTATCTCCCTTGATCTGCAGGCTGGGAGCTCTGAAGCAGCCACGTGGAGGTGGCTACAGGGCCACTGTGCTGCTTCTGATGCTGGGGGCAGTAGGCTGGACCCATTCCTTTCCATAAAATTTAGCTGACCTTTCACTTTGTCCGTGTTCTTATAGGCTGATAATTCTGTAAACTGCCACAGCTGCTGGTGATCTGCTCTCCTCAAAGCTCCAGCCATAGCTAGTCCTGGCCACCTTCAGGCTAAAATGGCAGTTTCAGACCAGCTGGTTTCAGCTCCAGCATGCTGGGCTGAACCCATCCTGTCCACCTGCTGGGCTACATTAAGCAGGAGCCTTGTTTTTCTGTAATTTTGTGTGTTCTGGAGCTCTAAATTTTGTTTAGAGTATTATTTTATAGGTATTTGAGGTAGTTATGGTGGGATCTCCCAGAGTTCTCCTGCTTCTACGCCACCATCTTGACTGCCCTCACTATAATATGTTTTTGTGCCTCTTTGTGTGATGTAATTTAACCTTTTCTGCCTCCTCCTTTTCTCTTCTCACATTACAATCACTTTGCATTCCTTAATTAGGTTTTTCATCACAATAGTTAACTAGTACCCATACCCTCTATGTATATCACTTTTAAATGTCTTAATAAAAATACAATTCTCAAGATTTACAAGTATCATTTTCTCATGTAGGAATGTAAACAGTTTGCCTTTATTGAATAACATGGCATTTTTAAAAAATTTCCTGTTTAGCTTTTTTTTGCCTTTCTTGAGTCTTGTGTTTGAAGGTCAAATTTTCCACTGAGCTTTGGCCTTTTCATCAGGAAGGTCTGAAAGTCCCTTATTTCACTGAATGACCATCTCCTCACCTGAAAGATTATGCCCAGTTTTGCTGGGTACACAAATTGGTTGTAGTACAACTTGGTTGTAGTACAAGCTCCTTTATCTTACAGAATATCATATTCCAATCCCTCTGATCTTTTAATGTAGAAGCTCCTGGGTCCTATTTGATCCTGACTGTAGTTCCATGATATTTGAATAGTTTCTTCCTGGCTGTTTGCAGTATTTTCTCCTTGAGCTAATAATTCTGGAATTTGGCAACAATATTGCTTTGTGTTTTCAATTTGGCATCTCTTTCCGGAAGTGATTGGGGGATTCTTTTCATATTTTACTCTCTGGAATTAGGACCTCAGGGTGGTTTTACTTGATGGTTTTTTGGAAGATACTGTTCAGGCTCCTTTTTTTTAATCATGACTTTTCAGTAGACCAATAATTCTTAGATTATCTCTCTTGGAGCCATTTTCAAGGTCAGTTGTTTTTCCAATGGAATATTTTACATTTTCTTCTATTTTTCATTCTTTAGCTTTTGTTTGATTGATTCTTGATGCCTCATATAGTCATTAGCTTCTACTTGCCCAATTCTAATTTTTAATGAATTTTTTCAGTTTTTTTTAATACATTCTTTTCCATTTGGCCAATTTTACTTTTTAGGGAGTTACTTTCTTCAGTTAGATTTTGTAGCTTTTTAACCATTAGGCCAATTGGACTTTTTAAAGAACTATTTTCTTCACTGAATTTTTTCCATTTGTCAATTGCATTTTTAAAATCATTGTTCACATTTTCTTCTACCCCTCTAATTTGACTTCTAAAATCCTTCTTTAGCTCTTCCAAGCATACTTTTTTGGGCTTGAGACCTATTCATATTCCCTTTTGGAGTTTCAGATGTGGATATAGTGTCAATGCTGTACTATTCTGAATTTGTATTTTGATCTTCCCTGGCCCCATAAAAAAACAATATCTTTTCTTTTCTAATTTGCTTTTTGCCCACTGTGATTGCTTTTTCCTTGGCTTTAAAGTAAATCTCTGCTTCTGTGGCACAAGGGCTCTGTACCACATTTCTTGCTGTGGTGCTAGGGGCCTGGTTACTGTGGCCTCTGGTTCTGGCAACTGGAAGTAATATAATGATACAGCTTACCTGGTGATGAGCTACAGCTAACTGGCGTGTGCCAAGGCCAGGTGAGGTCTTTCTGTGTTAACTCAGGGTTATACTGAAGCTTAATGTGCGAGACCACCCCATCTTATAGGGGTGTTCTGGCCTCTGGAGTTCTCCTCCCCTAGGCCTGGTCTAGAATATAGGTACACTGAGCCTCTTGTGGATGACTATCCACACTGGTGTCTACCAGTTCCCCTGGCTGTGCAAAGGCATGCCTGGGGAGCTGGTATTGGTGCTTTCCAGCTCAACCACCCTGGGACTTAGGATCTCCTGCTGGTTGGCTGAGGTGGGGCTTGCTGCTGGCTTGCTAGGACACCTCTCATCCTGTACTAGTTCCCTTCAGTCATAGAAAGAAGTTAATTCCCCTAGCCTCCTGAGCTACAAGACTGCCATGCCCTTTCAACTGGCTCCACTATTCCAGGATTTTTCCTGGGGCAATATTCTCTGGGTTTTTCAAGGTCAGCAAGGTAGGGATGAGAGTGCTCATAGTTTTCTCTGCCATCTTGACTCCAAGAAGTTTAAGTAAGTGACTTTCACCTAATCTATGGGTTGATACCCCCCAGAAGTAGCTGTTGCCATTGCCACAGGACAGGGCAGGACTGGGCCTCTCTCTTACCCAGTTCTGATAGACACCCATACTGCAATGAGAGGTCTGGGAATCACCACCACTGCCAGTGATTCAGTCAGCTGGGGTCTGCTCCAGCTCTAATATGGCTGAATCTGGGCTGATGCACCCTGTGTGTGCCGGGCTCCTCAACTAGTACAATATAATAGATCCTTGCTATTGACACCCCAGATTACCTTGGGCTGGAAATCTGCCATTTCCTGTCTCTTTGTGGATTCTGCTGCTCCAAAATTCACTCATATTCATGCCTTAGAGGTAGCTGAAGGAATTTGTGAGAGATCTCAAGTTAGTCCCTGCTTTCACTCTGCCATCTTGTCTCTGCTGGAACTTGGCCCTTTCAAATCTTTCCTGACTTTTCTCCCTCATGCAATAAAGAAAATTTCCATGCAATGTGCTTAATTGAATTCAAAATATGCTCAATTCTCCTCTATCCATAAAACAAACTAAAAAACTTTTACCCTGTCCTTGATAATCTCAAAGCTATTATCCTTTCCCTCATATCTACTTCATCAGTGAATGCCTCCTCCAAAAAAAAGATGACCATGATCCTGCTACCCTTTCTGTAGCTGTCATCCTCTTCTCCACTTTGCCATGAGTCTCCTAGAAAGAATAGCACATATTCACTGTCACTACTTTCTTACTAGTTACTCATTCCTCAACTTCTCACAATTTGGCTTCTATCCCTAGCACTTTAAAGCAGCTCTCTCCAAGGTTACCAAAAATCATCCTCATAGACAAATTCAGTATTATTTTTGCTCTGCCCTCACTTGCCTTGATCTTTCTGTATAATTTAGCTATATGGATGAATCTTTTTTTTTCTTGACTAGGACCCTGAACTTTCATGGTTGAAGGTTATTTCCAGTTATCCTGATCTATACCTTGCCAATGGACCCAGATGACTCTGGAGAAGAAAATGAGGTTGGTGACTTTGCACAGTCCTCCATCACTTAAATCCAAGTCAGTCATCAAAATGACAACCTCTGTGAGTAGTAGTAGGAGCTGCCCCACTTGGTACCTAAATGGAACTGGTCAGTTGGCAACACAGCTCCTTCTTTCTCTTTTTCTTCCTTCCTTCTTTTCTTCATTCCTTCCTTCCTTTCCTCTTACCTCTCTCTCTCTCTCTCTCTCTCTCTCTCTCTCTCTCTCTCTCTCTCTCTCTCTTTATTTCCCTTCCCTCTTTTCACATTGGGCTTCATACTCTTACTTGCAGGTGCTCTGCCCAAGGAAATATAAATTTTGATAACTGAAACCTAGCAAGATACTTTGGGGTTTGGGGGCTAGATTTTTTTCTTAAGGACCACTCCTTAAATCCGAATCACTCTGGCTCTCATTGGCCAACAATAGGTCCCATCCCCCACTTGGTCAATTTTGGGACCCTAATCGGCTCAAAATGAATGCAAATAGCAATTGTTTCTGTTTTGACCTGAGGGTCTTTCCCTCCCAGACTGATTATTTTTACTAGTTAAAAGAGGCCATTCTCTCCTCCATTTCTTACCTAGCTTTAGTCACTCAATGGGCATTGCCTCAGTCAAATTGAGACCCGTTAAAGATCTTAACTTAAAAAGACCAAGGTCACCCACTGCATCTCCAGTTGTCCTGAATTATGTCTTTCTACTGGATCCAGATGACTCTGGAGGAGAAAGTGAAGCTGGTGACTTTGCATAGTCCTCCCTCACTTAAATCCAAACGATAAGCAAACCATGGCATCAGCTCCCTGATTTCTTGGTACTCTTTGAGAACAAAAACAACAACACTTTCATGGTTTTCTTGTCTGACTACCCCTGTTTCTTTTGCTATTTACACATCCTCCTTTCATTTCTTCAATGTGGAAGCATCTTAATATTCTGCCTTTGAAAATTTTCTCCATATACTCTCTTCTTTCATGAGTTTACCTATTCCCTTGAGTTCAGTTATGACCATATATGGAGATAATTCCCTAATCTATATCCCAAAGTCCTAATCTCATATTTTCAAGTGTCTAACTATTGCCATCAATTTGTCTAAAACTGAATTCATCTTCTCACTTAAACCTTTTCCTCCCAGTAATGACTATTTCTATTAACAGTGCCAACGTTCTTCCAATTTTGCAGCCTCATAACCTTGGAGCCATTTTGAACTCTTCCTTTTCCACTACCTCCTATACCTAATCACTTGCTAAATCTAACTAGGACTTTAACCTGTGAAATGTCTCTTCCATTTCTCTTTCCCTATGATTTATTCTTATATAATATACCTCGTTTGTAAATTGTCTCCATAATCTGACAGTGAGCTCCTTGAGAGCAGGGATTGGTTTTATGTCATTTTTAATATCACTATCACTTAACAGAATGTCTGGCACATAGAAGGTGCTTATTAAATGACTTACTACCATCCTAGATTAGACTTGGGACATAAAGAAGTTCAAGAGACATAGTTTCTGGGTAATTAATCATCTTATTAATTAAGCTAGTGGATAATTAATAAAATGTGTCAGTGGTACTCTTGAATGTCAAAGACACTTCATGGAACTTACTCAACACTTACATAGGCATTGCAAGAGGAAGTGTTCCTGAGGGTGGCAATCAACTCTGATTTGGTTAGCAATTAATGAGAGAATTAACAGTATAACGAGACATGGATTTATTCTAATGAGTGGCTCTATCTTGGACCTGGATATTTATGTCTCATCCAGAATATCCCAGATTAGGGCAATTCAGATGAAAGGGAGTCAACCTCAACTCAGACCTAGCTGAATAAAACACAAACTAGATTTCACTTAGAACCTCTTTCTAAGATTTTTTTCTAGTTGTGAAGGACAATAATTCCATCTAGATAATATGGTCTAGGTGGGATAAATTTAGGGGCAAGGTCAGAGGTCTCCTTGAAACACTGGACTTTGAAATAGGAAAAATGAAAATAACCTGAAGCTTCCCAATAATTGACTAATTGATATAAGAGAGAAATAATTATTTCTCTCAGGCTTTCATCTCTTGTTACCTACGTGAATAAAACAGTCTTCTAAATGGTTCTTTTTGCTTCCAGTCTATCCCACAAACTGATGTTTAAAAATGTTCATGTCACCTTATTAAAAAAGAAAAATGAATCACTGTCTCTGATATTTCAGACCCCCAACAATTTGGTTCTAACTTTCTTATCTGACTTAAATACATATTCTTCCCCTTCACATACACTGTTTCAGAAAAATTCTGCCATTTATTGTACCTGCATGCTTCAGTTTGCCTGGTTGCCCCTACTTGGAATAAACTCTTCTTCCAATAGCTCAGTCTCCTAAAGCCTCTACTTTCCTTCAAGACATAGATCAGTTCTCACCTCATCCACAAAGCCTTCCCTGACCCTTCCTTCACTTTCTACAGTAGGTAAAAATAATCTACCATTCCTCATATTTCTACTAGCACTTTGTTTAGTCCTCTACTTTTTACGTACTTACCTTGTCTCATTTTGTGCACTTACCCTTCACCCCATCAGATTCCTGGAGAGCTTGGACTATGCCACATCTATTTTTATCAGTGATTTGTACATAGGAAGGTCTTAATAGATTTTTTGCTTTACTAAATATATTTAGCAAACCTAAACGAAATTTAATATAATTACCCTTTCCACAGGTGGCCTCTTGATGCTTAGATTTCATGGAAACCACCCCTGTGTTGCTACCTGAGAATCCAGACCACCCAAAAGAAAGTGGTACCTCAGGACCAAAAAATATATGGTACTTTAAGGGTACCCAGTGTCTAGGAACCACAGGGAGATCTAAGCCCAAGGTAGTGTATATTATCCCCAGGATAGTAAAGACTGAAAAGTTAGAATATTCCTTTCTCCCCATTGCCACTTCCAGGTTCTGATCCTTCCTCCTTCACTTAGTAACCTCTCTTCCTTTGTGGTTCAAGCTATTAATATCCACGATCTAATAAAACTCCTAACAATTGTTGTATACAGATCCCCTGATTCATTCGCCTTCCTTTCTCAATGAGTTTGATACCTAACTTAAAATTTTTCTCTCTCTCACCACCCTCCACCAACTCCTGCCCTTGTGATAGGGAATTTCAACATATAGATTGTCCCACAAATACCCTAACCACTAAGTCCCTCAACCAACTCTCCAATCCAACTCAGTCAAATACCAAGATGGTAATGCCCTCAGTATTGCCATCCCCCACAAACATATCACATCCACATTCAATAATTCTGAAAAATTCTGAAAAAAATATTAACTTTTCACTTCTCCCTCTACCTTCTATGGTCCCTTGACCTTTCAATTCTCTTACAGGTTATCTCCCCTGCCCTAAAGACTCCTCTTCTCCCCATCTTGATGCCATGGTGAACCAATATAATATTATCCTCTCTTGAAAGACTACATCAGTCATCATATCACCAATTATACCCAGCTAAACTTCAGCCTGGGATCACACCCACTACATATCACATTTGTACCTGTACATGTGCTACTGAGAGAAGAAGGAGAAAATCATGCAAGAATTCTGACAGCGTCTACTACAAATTTTTATTACATAGTCTCAACTGGACCCTCACTGCTTCTAGCCAATCATATTACAGAGCAGCTATTACAAACATTTTCATCCCTCCTCAAGCCTTCTCATCACCCTACTCTTTTAGTCAAAAGTTTTGCCTCATATTTTGTAGGAAAAAAATTAGACTATTCATCATCAACTCCCTCTTCTCCCCTCTTCCTCAACTGCTATCACTCAGAAACCTTCTGCTACTTTTTCCTCCTTCACCCTTATTTCACATAATGAAGTAGTCATACTCTTTTAAGGCTACCTTGTTCAAGTGAATCCATTCCAACACATCTCCTCTAGCAGATTCCCCCTTTCTCATCCTCACTCTCACTTATTTTTAGTCTTTCCCCATATACTTTCTCCTTTTCTACTGCCTACAGATATGCTGAAAAAAAATCACTTGATTCTTCCATGCCTCCTTACAATTATCCTATATCTTTTCTGTCCTTTGCAACTGAACTCTTCCAAAAAAAGTCATCAATAAGAGGTACATTCATGTTCTTTCTTCCCACTCTCTTCTTAGCCCCTTACAACCGACTTTTCAGCCTTATCATTCCATCAAAACTATTCTCTCCAAAGTCACTAATGATTCCTAATTGCAAAATCCAATGATCTTTTTTCAATCCTCATTCTCCTTGACTTCTCTGAAGTCTTTGACACTGTTGATCACTCTCTCCACTTTGCTGCTCTCCTCTCTCTTTTTGTGTCATCAGCATTTAGCAAAGTCCCTGGAACATAGTAAGTAATTAATAAATGTTTATTGCATTATTGAATGGAAAAAAACAATGTCATGGACCCAACATGTTAGAAACAACACATTTTCCACTGTCACACTGCCTCCTTGATAAATAAGATCTCAAAGAGTGTTGCTAATCATAAAAAAGTTCCTCAAAAAACAAACAAATAAAAAGAGAAGGGAAAATTTTGACTGTGCTCACATATGAGTAGGATAGAAGAGTATTTACCTTCAATAAACCAATACAGAATTTTAAAAAATAATTCATAAGCACATAAGCCAAGAAGAAGAGGAGATTTCATAATAAACCAAAAGAAAAATTCATGGAAAGAGGAAAAAAACTGAAATATCAAATAATGTCTTGAATGAATGTTTTATAAAGTAAAATGATAGGCTAGACATAGAGAAAATTCTTCCTGGCCAACTTAGCTGAGCAACATGAGAGTTAAGTAAAATAAAATAAAATAAAAACAGAGATAGGCAGACAGGTAATCATACAAACATCTAGATAAATATAGAAGAGGAAGAATAATAATTTAAATAAACTCAAACAACTTGAAATAAGCAGGAAACCAGGAGTGAGATTAGAAGAGGCCATTGAAGGAAAATAGGGTCAAATTAATGAAATAACTAAGATTGCAAACAAAGAACTGATTTAAAAATAATATGTTTTGTATTAATCAAGTGCTTAAGAATTGAGTTTTCATTTATTTGATGAAAATAGAGAACAAGGATGGGGGGGTGGGGCCAAGATGGCAGCGTAGAAGCAGAAAAGTTTCTCAGCTCCCACACAGCCATCCTAAATACCCATGAAATATGACTCTAAAAAAATTTTAAGGCTCCCAAACTCACAAAAATACAGAAAACACACCTCTTGCTGAAGGCAGCTAAGCAGGAGAGGCTCATCGCTGCAGGCTGGGACCCAAGACCAGCCCAGTACAAAACTGAAACTGTGGCCAGGCCCCAGGGCGATCAGGAGGAGCTGAGCCACAATGTGAGTCTACCCTGGAGAACAAATATGAAGCACCTAGAACAATCTCCACATCTTTCAATACAGGAACAATAAGGATTAGAGAAAGGTCAGTGAAAGTGAAACTTTCAACCTACATTTGGGGGGAGGTAAAGCAGTTTGGCTGATATAACCCCAGGGCAAGGAAGCAGCAGGGAAACATCAGGATCTGCTACAACCAGCAACTGCCTCCACTGGACTGCTTCACAGCTCCTGGTCTGCCAATAGTAAGGGGCTGAAATGCTTGATCAGGGCCAAGGGCTCTTGCATTGAGCAGCCTGGATCCAGATTGTGGTCTTGGGTGGTGGTCCTGGGGTGAACTTTCAGTCAGCCAAAGCTGGTGGGGGCTCCAGAAGCTGGGAAAACCCCAGCAATTTGGGACAAAGCTTTCTGCCCTGGAAGCAGAGTTCCACAGATCTAAAAATCAGTCAATTGATTGACTGTCCAACATAAGGAAAAGGAAGCAAAATAAGAACTGCAATAAAACTATAGAATCCTTTTTTGTGGACAAAACAGGAGGAAGACAACACAGTCAGAACTCCCACAACAAATGCTTCCAAAACACTTGAAGATTGCCTACAAGCTATAGATCAACTGAAAAAGGAGTTTGAAAAACAAATAAGAGAAGTGAAGGAAAAATTGGGAAGAGAAATGAGAATGATGCGAAAAAATCATGAAAAGAGAGTCAACAACCTGACTGAAGAAAACAACACTTTAAAAAATAGATTAACTCAAATGGCAAAAGAG
>JAQQSW010000307.1:9671-25328 GCA_028646575.1 Pseudocheirus occidentalis
GTGTACTGAGAGGGTTGCATTGTAGGGCTCTACTACAGTGTCCGATACCTTGGGGGAGGGTACAACGCTGAAAGTGTTCATGATTCTGTCTGGGTACTCTTCTCGGATCTTGCTGATTAAAAGAGTACCCATCCCAGACCCAGTCCCACCACCCAGAGAGTGCATCAGCTGGAAGCCCTGGAGACAGTCACAACTTTCCGCTTCTTTTCTTACAACATCTAATACTGAGTCAACCAGTTCTGCACCTTCTGTGTAATGGCCTTTTGCCCAGTTGTTTCCAGCACCACTCTGGCCGAAGACAAAGTTGTCTGGCCTGAAAATCTGTCCAAAAGGTCCAGACCGGACAGAGTCCATTGTTCTAGGCTCAAGATCGACCAGGACTGCTCGAGGCACATATTTCCCACCGGTGGCTTCATTGTAGTAGACGTTGATCCTCTCCAGCTGCAGGTCGCTATCCCCATGGTAGGTTCCGGTGGGGTCGATACCATGTTCGTCACTGATCACCTCCCAGAACTGGAAGACTGGCCGGTCGATCAGGCACAGCTCAACCTGAGTCACGGAGGGCGTGCAAGCGGTGCAGCCCTACAGCTGCACTTTTAAATAAGTGCTGTCATCTCCATTGTACATATCAGGAAACTAAGATTGAATGAGATTTGCAATTAACCCAGGGTCACTCAGATAGAAAGGTTTAGAGTCAGTGTTTGAACTCAATCTTCTGGAGTCCAGTTTAGTGCTCTCTATATTACTCAGCCTCTGCCTGTCTGAAACCATCTCTTTCACCATTTCTTGTAGTACTCTGCTTGCATTCATGTACCATAATTTGTTCAACCATTCCACAATTGGTAGATAATCCCACATTTTTCAGTTCTTTGCAGTTACAAAAAGAACTACTATAAATATCTTCATATGGATCCTTTTCCTCTTTAATCTTTGGGTTAGAGGCCTGGTAGTGGTGTCAGTGGACCAAAGGCCTATTTGTACAATATAATATCTTTCTGGGGGCACAATTCCATTATTTTCCAAAATTGCTATACCAATTCAGAGCTCCACCAGCAGTGTATCAGTGTGTCTTTATGTCCTGTAGCTCCTATGACGTTTCTCATTTTTCTTTTTTGTCACCTTTGCCTGTCTGATGGGTATGAATGAGATAGATCTCATTTCTCTAAATATTGGTTATTTGGTGCTTTTTTTTCATATGGCTTTTTCCACAGATTTTTTTTTCAATAAAGAAATGAAAATAATAATAAAAATTAAAACAAAGGTAAGAATAAAGTAAAATTGGAAGAGTAAGTAGAAAGTGTTATGTTTACTCAAGATTATCAAACCAAATTTGTTCTTAACATTTTTCAGTCTTTTATTAGCAGATTAGGAAATATGAGGTATAGCAGAAATTTTGTCTCATTTGGCCTAGTGACAGTTTTGTGGAAAGTACCATTTTGGTTATAATTATGTGGTTAAAAGTTCTTATCTGCTATGTCAGTAGAGTACAGATTATTATTATTATTATTATTATTTGCTTTTTGGAGGGCACTCGGGGTTAAGTAACTTGCCCCAGGTCACATGGCTAGTTTTTATGTCGTGTCTGAGGTTAGATTTGAACTCAGGTCCTCCTGATTTCAGGGCTGGTGCTCTATTCACTGTGCCACCTAGCCACCTCCTAGAGTACAAATTCTGACAAGTCCTACCAAATTGGAATGGCTTTGAGGCTGAGCAGTCAGAATGTTTTTCTGTTCTTGAAGAGCCAAACTAGTTTAGAAAAGTTACATCATCAGGTGATTGACACATGATTTGGGGTTGGGGGAAGTGACAGCAAAATAACTATCTAACATCAATGTAGACTTTTACAAAGCATTATGCTAATAGAGGGAATACCTTCACCTATTAAATTATTGGTGTGATTTATGTGATAAACAGGAGCTCTTCTAAAAGGACAGTTTTTAAGAAATTATTTATTAACTCATCATTTGACAAAAACTGATAGGAAAATTGGAAAACAGTATGGCAGAAGTTAGGTGTAGATCAATATTTCACACTGTATACCAAGATAAGGTCAAAATGGATACATGATTTAGACATAAAGGATGATACCATAAGCAAATTAAGAGAGCAAGGAATAATTTACCTGTCAGATTTGTGGAGAAGGGAAGAATTTATGTCCAAACAAGAGATAGAGAGCATCATCAGATGGATACTTTTGATTATATTAGTTTTTGCACAAGCAAAACCAATGTAACTAAGATTAAAAGGAAAATAGAAAACTGGGAAACAGTCTTTACAACAAGTGTCTCTGATAAAGGCCTAATTTCTCAATTATATAGAACACTGAGTCAGATATATAAGAATACATTTCCCAGTTGATAAATGGTCAGTGGATGTGAACAGGCAATTTTTAGATAAAGAAATCAAAGCTATCTATGGTTGGTGAAAAAAATACCCTAAATCACTATTGATTAGAGAAATGCACATTTTAAAACTCTGAGATACCACCTCACACCTGTCAGATTGCCAGTATGACAGAAAAGGAAAATGATAAATGTTAGAGAATATGTGGGAAAGTTGGAACTCTAATGCACATTGGTGGAGTTGTGAACTTATCCAACCATTCTGGAGAGCATTGTGGAACTACTCCCAAAGGGCAGTTAAACTGTGCATACCTTGATCCATCAATACCACTTCTAGGGTCTATATCCCAAAGCGATCATAAAAAAGGGAAAAGGACCCACATGTACAAAAAATATTTATAGCAGCTCTTTTTGTGATGGCCAAGAATTAGAAATTGAGGCGATGCCTATCAATTGGGCAATGATTGAACAAGTTGTGGTATGTGAACATAGTGGAGTACCATTGTGCTATAAAAAATGATGAGCAGGCCAAGTTCAGAAAAACCAGAAAAGGTTTACACAAACTCATGCAAAAGTGAATTGGACAGAATCAGATGAATATTGTACATTGTAAGAGCAACATTATATGATGATCGACTATTATTGACTATAAAGCCAAGCATGAGCAGCTTTTCAGAGGACTGCTGCTGTGAACAGTTTTCAAGGTTCTGATTACATAGTGTAGTGAACTCTATTCAGTAACAAATTAGAGTAAAACATTCACAGAAAATCAAGGTTCAGCATTCAGAATGTTACAACTTATCACAGAAAATCAAAATACAGCATTCACCATGTCATTACTCAAGAACTTATCACTAAAATGGCCACATGATTTTCACCAAAGTGGTCACATAATTTTGAACAAAGTACAATCATTTAGTCAATCAGTCACTTAGTAACTCAATCATTCAGTCATAAAGTACAAAAGGTGAAAGTCCTCCACCCATGGGGCACAATAAGTTACAATCAGTCATCAGTCTACCCAGTAGTGCCCTCTTAAGGGGTAGTGGAAAATACAAAGGCCATCCACTCCTTGGTCACAAGTAAATCAGTTTCATCAGTCACTAGTCAGTACCCACAGAGAGATTTTTTCATCTTGACTCGGGGCAGACTTTCAGTTTCCATGATTCCTCTTCCGTGGTCCCAGCTCTCACATGAATCTAACCTACTGCCTCCTGAGTTCAAAGGCAGACAGCTCCCAGCTCCTTGTCCAGGTCTCCATGCAGTTCCTGCTCTGTATTGAATCTCCACCTCAGGTCCTTCACAGGTTCTGTTCCTGGGAAGAGAAAATTTAAGTCACAAAGTACTGACACCACAGTCATGCTTCCTCTCGCAGCTCCAGCTGACCCTCATAAATCCTCAGCACCTCCAGCTGGTCCTTGGAAATCCTCAGTAGCTACTCAGCAGCTTCGGCTAGCCCTCAGAAGTCTTCAACATCTCTGTTCTCAAAAACAAAACCACTTTCTTCCATTCTCAAGATCAGCAAGTTCTCTAGGGGCGGCTAGGTGCCGCAGTGAATAGAGCACTGGCCCTGGAGTCAGGAGGACCTGAGTTCAAATCTGGCCTCAGACACTTAACACAAAAACTAGCTGTGTGACCTTGGGCAAGTCACTTAACCCCAACTGCCCTCCAAAAAGCAAAAAAAAAAAAAAAGATCAACAAGTTCTCTCTCTGGTAGAAGCTTCAGCCTCCAGATGCTTACCCCAAGAAAATTCTAAGTTTCTCAGCTTGTGCTCTTCCTTACATAGGTATTAGCTGTTCAGCCCCTTCCTGTTATGTCAGCAACAGGGGTTCATACTTTCTGTTCATTTCTTTTTTTTTTTAATCAGTTGTTAAACACTGATTTTTAAAATTTATTTTTTTTATGTTTCAATTCAATTTTATGTTTATTTTTAGTTTATATCATTCATTTCAACAAGATTTTGAGTTAGAGATTTTCTCCCCGTCTTTCCCCTACCTACCACCCCAAAATAGCAATCTCACTGTATACCCCCTTCCCCAATCTGCTCTTTCCTTTATCCTCCTCCATCCTTCCTCCCATTTTCTGGTGGGGCAAGATGGATCTCCTTAGCCCACTGCCTGTATATCTTATTTCCCAGTTGCATGTAATGATAGTAATAATAATAATAATACATATTTTAAACATTTGATTTTAAAACTTTAGACTCCAGAGTCTTTCCCTTCCTCCCTCGTCACCCACTCTTATTGGAAAGATAAGCAGTTCAATATAGGTTGTACATGTGTAGCTACGCAAAACACTTCCATGGTGAATATTTTGTGAAAGACTGACTATTTCTCTCCATCCTTTTCCTGCCCCCCACTTGTTCTATTTTCTACTTTGACCCTGTCCCTTTTCAAGAGTGTGTGCTTCTAACTACCTCCCCTCCATCATCTCCCCTCTTATTCCCTTCCCCCGTACTCTCCTGTAGGGAGAGATTTGCTATTTAGTGTGTATGTCTTTCCCTCCCTAAGCCAAATTCAGTGAGAGTGAGGTTGACCCATTTCCTTTTGCCTTCCTGTTCTTTCCCTCCGTTGTAACAGTTTCCCCTTGCCCCATGAGATAATGGACTACCTGAAAGCCATGATCAATAAAAGAACCTAGAAATCATCCTTAAAGGAAAATTGCCCTGATATTTTAGAACCAGAGGGCAAAATAGAAATTGAAAGAATTCCATGATCACCTCTTGGTTTTAGCAGATCTAGATGTCTGTCTTGGGTGGAGGTCCTGGGGTGTGTGAAATGAATGATGTGATATGTGATATATGAGATATTTTGCCCCATTCTCTCTCTCCCCATCTCCTCTCCTTAGATTCCTCTCTCATCTCTCAATTTCACCTTTTAAGTATCATCCCTTCCTATTCAATTGATCCTGTACCCTCTATGTGTACCTGTACACAAATGTATTCATATGCATATATACCCTCCTATGTAGACATATGTGTATATACATTTATACATTTATATTCTGTTTACCTATCCTCATAATGAAAAAAGTTTCATAAGTTACAACAATTGTTTTTCCATGTAAGAATGTAAATAGTTCACCAAGAAAATAAAATTAAAAAAAAAGAAAAGAAAAAAAAGAATGTAAATAGTTCAACTTTGATAAGTTCCTTATGATTTCTTTTCCCTGTTTACCTTTTCATGCTTCTCCTGCTTCTTGTATCTGAATGTCAAATTTTCTATTCAACTCTGGTATTTTCATCAAGAATGCTTGAAAGTCCTCTGTTTCATTGAATGACCATATTTTCCCCCAAAACATAATACTCAGTTTTGCTGGGTAGGTGATTCTTGATTTTATTCCCAGCTCTTTTGATCTCTGGAATATCATATTCCAAGCCCTTTGATCCCTCAGTGTAGAAGCTGCCAGATCCTGTGTTATCCTGATTGTGTTTACACAGTATTCAGATTGTTTCTTCTCGGATGCTTGTAATATTTTCTCCTTGATCTGGGAACTCTGGAACCTGGTTAAATATTCCTAGATGTTTTCTTTTTGAGGTGGTTTTGCGGGGAGCTTATGGAATTTTCCTGCTTCTATGCCACCATCTTGCCCCACCCTCTCCTTTAAATTTTATCTATTTATTTACATCATTCATTTCACACACCCCAGGACCTCCACCCAGGACAGCCATCCAGATCTGCTAAAACCAAGAGGTGATTGCAGAATTCTTTGAATTTCTGTTTTGCCCTCTGGTTCTAAAACATCAGGTCAGTTTTCCTTGAGAATTTCTTAAAGGATGATTTCTAGGTTCTCTTTTTGATCATGGCTTTCAGGTAGTCCAATAATTTTTAAATTGTCGCTCCTGGATCTATTTTCCAGGTCAGTGGTTTTTCCAGTGAGATATTTCACATTGCCTTCTTTTTTTTCATTTGTTTGGATCTGTTTAATAGTATCTTGATTTCTCATAAAGTCATTAACTTACATTTGCTTCAGTCTGGTTCTGAAGGAATTATTCTCTTCAGTGAGCTTTTGAAAATCTTTTTCTATCTGGCAAATTTGGCTTTTTAAGGGCATTTTTCTCCTCATTGGCTTTTTGAGCCTCTCTTGCCATTTGAATTAGTCTACTTCTTAAGGTGTTAGTTTCTTCTGTCAGGTTGTTGACTGTTTTTTCATGATTTTCCTTCATCATTCTCATTTCTCTTCCCAATTTTTTCTCCACTTCTCTTACTTTGTTTTTAAAATCCTTAAGCTACTCTGACCTGTAACCAGTTCATATTTTTCTTCAGTTTTTGGCACAGGAGTCTTCCTGCCGTTCCATTCTTTGATTCTTTTTGTCCTCAAAAAAGGAATCTAAAGTTGGATTGTTGTGTTTGGTTTGCTTCCTCTGCTTGCTCATATTGCTACTCAGTTACTTGACTTAATGAGCTTTTTGCCGCAGTGGAACTCTGCTTCCAGAGAGGAGAGCTTTGTCCCAAATTGCTGGAATTTTCGCAGCGGCCAGAGCTGTTAGTTGGGTGCTCTTTGAAGCCTCCACAGGCTCTTGCACCTGGTCACACATCCCAGGACCTCCACCCAAGACAGCTATCCAAATACAAGCAGGAGCAGGAGCAAATACCCCGCAGAATGGTCCCTTGGTCCCCTTACAGTTCTGCAGGCCACAGGAGCTCTGAAGCAGCCACGTGGAAGCAGCTGCACAGCTGTCATGCCTGAGCTTCTTTTCCCTTCCAGGGCAGTGGCAGGACCACATTCTCGGTCCTTCTATTTCCAAAGGCCACACCTGTTGGTGATCCACTCCCCCAAAATCTCTCCAGCCTCCATCTAGCCTTGGGTGATCACGCTGGCCTAGGGCTAAAAGTGAGCTGTGATGAATCCTTCTTGTCTGCCTGCCAGGATGTCTTTAGTCTGAGATTTGTTTCTATCACTTTGTGGGTTCTGTGGCTCTAAAGTTTGTTTTAGAGTCATATGTCATAGGTATTTCAGGTGGTGGTTATAGGGAAGCTCACAGTTTTCCTGCTTCTGTGCCACCATCTTGGCTCCACCCTCTCCTTTAAATTTTATTTATTTGCTTTTTTGGAGGGGGAAGGCTGGGCAGTTGGGGTTAAGTGACTTGCTCAAGGTCACACTGCTAGTGTATCAAGTGTCTGAGGCCAGATTTGAATTCAGGTCCTCTTCACTCCAAGGTAGGTGCTCTATTCACTGCACCACCTAGCCTGCCCCCATATCTTCTGTTTCTTTAACAGAGGCTTACTTTGAAACTAGGTGCTAAGTACCTCAGCTTTCCAGTACAAAGGGATCTTCAAATTTCATTATCATTACACTGACTTAGCTCTTCTCAACAATACAGTGATCCAAGAACATTCCAAAAGACTCATGGAAAATTCTGTCCACATCCAGAGAAAGAACTGGTAGAGTGTCAGTGCGGATTGGAGCATAGTATTTTCACTTATTTTTGTAGTTTTTTTTCTTTCATTCTGTTATTTCCTTCATGCCATGACTCATATGCAAATATGCTTTACATGATTACACATTTAACCTATATCAAATTACTTAGTCTCTCTCTGAGGGAGGGGGGCAATTTGGAAATCAAAATTTCATTTTAAAAAAATGAATGCAGAACCTATATTCAAATCTGGCCTTAGACACTTGACACTTAATAACTGTGTGACCTTGGACAAGTCACTTAACCCCAGTTGCCTTCCCCCCTTAAAAAAAAGAATGTTAATTGTCTTTACATGTAATTGGAAAAAATAAAATACTGTTTTTGTTTTTTTTTTGCTTTTTTTTTTTGGAGGGCAGTTGGGGTTAAGTGACTTGCCCAAGGTCACACGGCTAGTTTTTTGTGTTAAGTGTCTGAGGCTGGATTTGAACTCAGGTACTCCTGACTCCAGTGCCAGTGCTCTATTCACTGCGCCACCTAGCCGCCCCCAATGCTGTTTTTTAAAATTGTTACAAGTACTTATAGTTTGAATGAGGCAGATAAATGAAACACTAAACAAAGAATCAATTCATATTTTAGCCAGTAGTTTTACTTCTTTTTCAACCAAAATTTCCTGTCCTTTGTACTTCATCTGTAAAAGAGAATGGGGAGGGAAATTACTGAAATATAAAGAAAACAGCAAGTGGGGAAAGTGGAGATAAGCAAAAGATCTGGAGTAGCACACTGATTTCACTTTGATTTGTTTTGTACGTTGAAGGATTTATTTCAAACTGTTTTCATTTCAGCTTTGGCTAGATCGCAACTCAAGAAAGATGGAGGATTTAAAAATAATTGGAGCTTCGATGACACAGAAGAAAGTGAAGGAGATGCTGAAAAAGAGTAAGGATATTTTTCTTAGACTGTTTGAAAGATCATTTTTTAAAATCTAAGTTTGATTTTTTTTGTATTAAAAGTCTTAAAAGTTTTTCTTTGATTAAACTTGCAATTCACTAAACATGTACTACTTCTGAAGAAAATTCAGTTTTTAAGAATAAAAGATTGATTGTCCTTTACAAGGCCATCTATGTGGAACTGGGAGAATGAGGGAAGTTGTAGGTAGTAGTTATGATATAAAACAAAAATAAAATGAAAGGAGGAAGAAGAGCATCAATAATTCATTAAAAACATGTACAGAAGAGAACTGAAGTTCAAAAGGCAGTTTTATTATTAGAATTTTAAATGTAGTAGTTATTTGAAAATTAAAGGACCGGAAGTTCACAGTTTCATTTACACTGTTCTTTATATATATTATATATGTAAATATATTATATATTTACACATATATAGATAGATTTTATATATCTAAATAAATATATATATATTTATATAGTCTTTATATGTGATATTCATGTGAAAAAGTAATTCAAACACATTGTCTTTTACTACATTTTTATTTTAGATATGTCTTCCTCTAGCAATTGAGAGTTGGTCTGGTGTTAAGTCTTAGTTGATGAATCTAGAGTTATGGTTTTTTTTTCCAGTTTATTCTCAGGCCTGTTTTGTTTTTATAAACTATTTTTAATGGTAAAGTTATACAAAGAAAAATTTTCTGTTTTTTAAAAACTGAGTAGACAAGTAACTAATTTAAAAAGTATGGGTCTTCCATCAGAGCATAATAGAAAATGTACATCATGGCAATTTAAATTTCTTAATCACATTTGAGCACATGAAAGAAAAAGGATTTGTGTGTGTGTGTGTGTGTGTGTGTGTTGTTGCTAAGAGCCCTGTTTCAAAAGAACATGTGTTTTTTATATAAGGTATGGTATGCCTTTTCTTATATGGAGATTTTAGTAACAAAGGACAGTTGTAAGAGAAATACTGAGTCAGCAGTCTGTAGAGAAAAGATATTCAGATGACCAAAGTTGCACATTTTCAAGCATTTCAATTTTTGTATGTGACTGAATATTTTGAGGTTCATATCTGAGGAATCCCAATAACTAGAACTATTTGGTCACTAGTGGGCAATTTTATGTTATCTTGATGTGACTTGACTGTGACAAATACGGATTTTGATTTCTTACCACGAGCTAGAGATGAGTCATTTTACAACAGGGACCCTACTTTGGAACAATAGAATGAGTCCCTTCTGGGAAAATTATGTAAAAACTTCAATTTTTTGAACCATCAGTTAAACAAAGTACATAGATAGAGTATAGTCTTAGCTGTGGTACTTTTCTGTCACCTCTGTCATAAAACAGGTCCTTTTGCCTTTTTCGAGATTCATTTTTCTTGCCATGTAATTTGAGGCATTTTAACTAGTTAAAGTCTAAGCATTGTTCCACATAAAAATACTAATAATCATATGTGGTGTTTTGGGGCAGAATTCTTTCATGAAGATTAGACTAATAGTTAAGAGAATTCACTCCAGGAATTTTGAACAAATTTTCATTTTCTATTCTATATGGTAGAACAAAGCTTTGCTTGTATACTCTTTTTGTATACTCTTCTTCCCTCAGTTTACTTAAAAAACAAGGAAATTGGACATGACAGCCTTCTAAGGTCCCTTCTCACTCTAAGACTGTGACTAGCTACAATTCCTCCCTACGGTGTGTTAAACTGAGGTACTGGCTACAGCTCATGGCTGCTCCTTAAGAACTAGTCCAACTTATTGTAGCAGACATTAATAACCATTTGACTGACTGCCCAGTGATTATTTGACTGTAGCAAGCCTTGAAACAAACAAACACTTTATAATTACCCTTATATAAGGACCCCAGTTCTCAGCATTCACATACTATTTTTACAGTCGCAGTGGCATTAAAAAGAGGGTTTAGACTTAAATGATTTTTAAATGTCTTTAAACATACTCTTGGTACTCTATAAATTTGACTCTAGAGTCAAAAAACCTAGGCGCAAACCTTACTTTTGATCTTACCTATGTGACCTTGGGCAAGCCATTAAAATTATTCTGATCCTCATTTTCATCATCACTAAATGTGAGTTCTAGACTAGATGGCTTTTGAGGCCTCTTTGAGTTTTTGGTCTCTAATACCACGATTCTTTAATCTTCATGTGGAGATACTGCTGGAGGAACTGATTCATATTGACCTTTACTTTTTGGTCTAAGTGAGAACATAGTAATGTTATTTCTAAATGGAAGGATGGTCACACGTTCTTGGAAAGGAGATCAAGTTGTTGCATACAGAAATAAAAAGAAACTTGCACTGCATGGGATGCACCTCATATTGCTGTATTAGCTTTCAAACTTTTAGAAAAACTCCACCCTGAAAATAATTATTGCTTATGTACCAATATAATATCCATTGTAGAGAATGAAGATGTAGAGAAATTTCAGGATATAATATGACCAACATATTAAATCAACATATACTTTAATGTCCAGGAAATCCAGAGTAAATGCAGAATAGGGAAGAATGGTGGAAAGCATGTTGCAAAACATGGTTTAGGAATGAGATGTGAAGAATTGAGGCATGGTAGACTACAGACAAGTGTAACGCTTTTGTAAATATGAATACTTTATTCCAGAGGGTGATCACCGTTTCTTGTACCTCCTGATCAATAGAAGACATCACCCCCAAAACGTCGATTATATTTTGTACATCAGAAAAATCACTGATAGCGTATGTTGGCATTAAATCTAAATCAACTGCTAGGACAGTAAGTCATAGCATTGATTTGTTAGATCAGCAACTCAGCATACTACAATATGAAGACCATTGGCTGGAGAATTGAAGGACACACAGTCAGATTTCCATCTGTCAGCAGTAGCCTACAACTTGACATATAGTTATAAATATAATACAGATTAAGATACAGATTCACAGGGTATAGTCATTAGGACAAAATTTGAAGGGCAAAGTATGGCACCTCTCTGATAATATGGGGACATGCAGCATGGGGTTTGTGATACCTGAGTTAGGCCTTGAAGAAAGAAAAGGACTTCTGATAGGTAAAATGTACAGAGGGAATTTCTAGACATGGGTGTGAGTAAGTGGAATAATAGATCAAGGGGAATACTGTGAAGTAAGAAAGATGGTGGATAGCTGAATCATGAAAGACCTTGAATGACAAACAGGAAGTTCTTTATTGGATATATAATGGGTGGATCAGGAACTACTGTAGATTTGAGGCTTTTGATCAGTACAATGAGGTGAATTAGACCCATAGACTGTGATACTGGCTTCCTTGCCTATTACTCAAACAAAATACTCCATCTCCCCACTCTGGATATTTTCACCAGCTTTCCTCCATGCCTATTAGAATGCTTTCCCTCTTATACTTCCTGGCTTCTCTGAAGTCTCAGCCAAAATTTCACCTTGTTAAGACTTTTCCAGCGTCTTGGGAGAACAAGCACTTCTAATTTATCCTGTTAAAGCTTTTATATACAGAATTGTTTGCATTATTGTCTCCTACTTTAGAGTGTGAGCGCTTTGAAGGCAGTCTTTGTATCCCAGGGACACATAGAAAGTACTTAACGCTTATTGACTGATCAATGTATATAAAAGCTTATTACTTGGCTAAAGTGTGAAAGCTGAGTCAGAGAGGGAAGAAGTTGGTGATGGAACTGTGAAGTATTCCAAAGCTATATATATGTATTTTTTTTTTTTTTGCTTGCTTGCTTTTTGCATTTTGTACATACATTACTGCCTTTTCTATGGCTGTACCTATCTAGTATAAACCTTAGTTTACACACACACACACACACACACACACACACGCTCAAGTACCAGGCTTCTCATGGCTTCCCTGATGGGCTGACTGAAATATCCACTCTGGATTCCTGCCTCCTGAGTCAGAGTCCAGAAAATACACTGCCTACACCTAGAATTTAAAAAGACAAAACAGAACAAAAGAATGGGCCACAAGGCCTGAAAGGGGGAGGGAAAACTTTTTTTCACTTCATTTGGTTGAGTGGATAAAGGTGAATATGACTTTTACTTCCCTCCTATATGCTGCCAGAGAGAGAGAAGACTCTAGGTTTGGGAGTTTTAAAGGCATTGACAGTAGAAAAGAATACTCCTACCCACATGGTAGAGGAATGCAGAATGACTTCTTCCAGAAACAGGTCCCTCCATCATAGATGTTTCAGACATGTATGAAGCCTTGTTATATATGCCAACCTATTATTTCAAATAGAAATAGATTTTTTTTTTTCATCTGCCCAAGCAAATATTTTTTTCTGGGGCAACAAGGATTGTTGCCTAGGAGAATTATGGGAGTCAGTTCAAAGGAGGAAAGGATATGGAGGCTATATATGGTGAAGATGTTAAACTGTCTAGCATGTATGTTTAGTGCAATGGTATGTGAGAGTCATAGAAATAATACTACAAGTTCAGTTGTTAAAAATCTTAAGTACCTTTTCTAGAATTTTGAGTTTGCTTCCTGGAAATTATTGGAATGATTTGAGACGGTACTGATTTGAGCTATTGTTAATGACTAACAAACTTTATCACAGTATTTATGATGGAACATAAAAATGGAGTAACAAGAAAATGACAAGTGATAACAGGTGTTTAAATGAAAGTTGAGGTAACATTGAGAAGAAGGAAAATGTAGGAAATAGTGAAATTATGAATGTGAATATGGAAAACATAAGTAGAATAGAGAGTAAAGATGAACTGTGAACTTCTCTTCATTTAAGGAGAGAAGACAGTCTTCATTTCTCAACCATTTTGAGTGTCAGCACTAATTTTTTGAATCAAATTTTAATTTTATTAATTTAATAATTTTTTAATTTAATTTTAAAATTTTTATCCCCCATCACTGAACACAGTGCCTGATGTGTAGTAGGTGCTTGATAAATATTTCTTGATTGGGTGGTTGAGCACCCAATGAATATGAAAAATGATTATGTTGTCACTGTTTGAGGTTACTCAATATAAGTGAAAGGAAGGCTATTTCCTAGTATAAAAATAACCAGCCAGGGGGTGGCTAGGTGGTTCAGTGAACAGAGCACCAGCCCTGGAGTCAGGAGGACCTGAGTTCAAAACTGGTCTCAGAGACACACACACACACACACACACACACACACACACACACACACACACACACACACACACACACACCCCCCTAGCTGTGTGACCTTGGACAAGTCACTTAACCCCAATTATCCTACCTTCCCCCCTCTAAAAAAAAAAGAAAGTAAAAATAACCAGCCAGTCAAACAGTAACCATGAATCAAAAATGCAGCTCTTCAGTATCCTTATGTATGATTTAGTGACCTCTTGTTTGAATTTGACACTGCTGCTCTACTACATGCTAGGCTGTGCTAAGAGCTGGAGATAGCTACTGTTACCACTACTACCATCTCCTCTTTCTTCTTCTCCTTTGCTCTTCTCCCTCCTCAGTTGATCCAGCACTAAAAAGTAGGTGCTGTTATGCATACTTTACAGAAGAGGAAACTTGAGGCAGTAATGATTTATCCCAAGTTACACAACATTAAGTATTTGGGATGAGATTTGAATTCTCTTTCTGACTCCAGTTCTAGCACTCTATCCATTGCACTACCTAGCTTCCTATAAATACAAAGAAATAGTACAAAGTAAAGGTTAAAAGATATTTAAAAAAGAAACAGCCCTTAACCTCAAGAGACTTTAAACTTTTAAAAAATTTTATCCTGTTGAAAGAATTTTATTTTGTTTCCCTTCTACTCCCAGCTGCCTCCCTCTTTCTTTCTGCTCCACCCCTGGGGGGGAGGGTGAAACAACTTAGGAAAACCAAACTTTTGTAACACATACTCAGAGACAAGAAGCAAAACAAGATTCTCACATTGGCCATGTACAAAAAAAGGTCTTTTACTCTGTATCCTGACTACATCACCTCTCTGTTACGAGGTAAATAGTGTGCTTCATGATCATCAGTTTTCTGGAAATTGGTCATTGTATCTTTCAAAGTTGTTCTATTATGAACTTCAAAGTTTTTATGTCTTTATAAGATGTTTATTTTTACTTTTTTTTTTTTTTTTTGCTTTTTGGAGGGCAATTAGGGTTCAGTGACTTGCCCAAGGTCACACAGCTAGTGTTTTTGTGTGTTAACTGTCTGAGGCTGGATTTGAACTCAGGTACTCTTGACTCCAGGGCCGGTCCTCTATTCACTTTACCACCAAGCCACCTCTGTTTTTACATTGTTAATTTTTATCCATCACTTCATCAGTATTATTGTATTCTTATACCATAATTATTCAACCATTGGGCACACATTTAACTTATGATTCTTTACCACTTTAAAAACATTCGTCATATTTTTGTACATATGGACTCTTTCTTTTGATGACTTTGGGAGATAGACCTAGAAGTGGTATTGATGGGTTAAAGGGTATGTACAATATATTAGTAAATTTTAGGGCGTAGTTTCAAATTAATTTATATAATACCTGTACCAATGTACAGCTCCACCAAAAATTTATTAATATGCCTCTTTTCCCAAAAGGGGCTTGTATTGTAGTCAAGAAGACACATGTATTAATTGATATATTAAGGTGCTTTCAGAATAGATACAAATTAACCTTAGAAGAGAAGGTACCATCACTAGGTTTTCTGTTTTCTTCTTTTCCCCTATCCCTTTTTTTTTTACATCCCTCCTTCTTATACCTTCCCCTCTTGTTCTATTCTCTACCCTGTCCCTGTCCCTTTATTGAAGTGTGAGCATCCAGCATCCCTCCCCCAGACCCTGCCCTCCCCTCTGTCATCCTGCCTTTCATTCCCATACTCCCTGCTGTCTTGTGTGGCATGATGCCCAGTTTAGAGTTTATGCCATTTTCTTCCTTAAGCCAGATTCAATGAGAGTAAATGAAAGTAAAATTGTAACAGTTATCCCTTGCCTCTTCCACACAGGATGATTAACCGCATTTTGTCTCTCCCTGTCTCCTCTCATTCTAGTCCTCTCCCACCTCAGAATTT